>CAMZMU010000096.1:83742157-83831361 GCA_947311845.1 Poa pratensis | reverse complement strand
CGCGACAAGTTTGGCTTCCCCAGCGACTGCATCCTCGTCCTCACCGGTAATCCAAGAGTCTCCATTTAAAGATCGATCGAGAAGTGCGAATAAGTAGTGTACCTGATGATCGAGTACTACTACGTGCTTGTGCTTGCGTCAGAGGAGAGGAGCGATGACCCGTACAGGACGCCGACGAGGGAGAACCTGCTCCTCGCGATGCGTTGGCTGGTGGAAGACTGCGACGCCGGCGACTCGCTGGTGTTCCACTTCTCCGGCCACGGCGTCCAGAAGCTGGACACGGACGGCGACGAGGTGGACGGCTACAACGAGGCGCTCTGCCCGCTGGACTTCGAGGAGGAGGGCAAGATCCTGGACGACGAGATCAACGAGACCATCGTCCGTCCGCTCGGCCCAGGCGTGAAGCTCCACGCCATCATCGACACCTGCCACAGCGGCACCATCCTCGACCTACTACCTCTGCCGCCTATCCAGGTACGTAGTACATCATCTCATCTCTAGAGCAGCACAACGAGCAGAGATCCAGAAACGCTGATGAACCTTTGCTGTGATCGGTTCTCCTCTATCCAAGGACCGGGTACTGGCAGTGGGAGAGCCACATCCGCAAGCCGCAGAAGCCGAAAGGTACCAGCGGCGGCCTCGCGATCTCGATCAGCGGCTGCAACGACGACCAGAAGTCTGCAGATTCCAGCGTAAGCACGCTCGTCTCCCTGTAAAAAATACCACCTCTGATTCGCCCTCCTGTGAAAAATTGGATTGATAAACCGTTATCGTGATGTCTAGGGGTTCCCCGACACTGCTGGGATTGGCGCCATGACGGACAGCTTCATCAAGGCCGTGCAGTCGGAGCCAGGGACGACGTACGGGCGGCTGCTGAGCGCGATGAGAGGGACGATCCGCGACGGCCAGGGAAGCGGCCGCCGCCTCATGCCCGGGCGCATCGGCTCCTTCATCCGCAAAATGATCACTTCCAGCAGCGTGCAGGACCCTCAGCTCTGCTCCACAGAGGTGTTCGACATCTACCGCAAGCCGTTTCTCCTCTGAGTTTCTGACTCATCAGCATCTCATCCCGCGTCCCAAAGGGTTTACTTGTTAACCTTGATCGGTTGTGTTCTTCAGAGTGATTTGTTTTCATTAATACTGCTGCCGTTAGAAACTTGTGATTAAACGGAACAAGAGTTCTTGTCTTCAAGATCAAGAGAGGACATGGTAAGCTCCTCTGCCATGCTTTTGAAAAAGATGATATACTACTGTGGAATTATATGTAGCGTGTCGTCCAGCCGTCTTGGTAAGGATTTTTTTCCCATAATAAAAGGAGCGCTAGGCTCCCAACTTTTTCATTCATCATGAAAACTGATAAGGTACAAACACATCAAACCAAACTACGTATACCCAAGAAAACACTTCATTTCTTTTACAGCAGATGCACATGTTCTTGCGGACTGCAGCACACAACCATGACTTGCTATTTCGCTCTGACGGCCTTGCTCCTGTAAAATGCGCCTACTTAGGTTTATCTGTAAGGCTCACAAGGGATTTCACGATGCCAGGGCTGATCTTGTCCGCGAGCGCGCCTTTCTCGGAGATCATGAATGACTTCTCCTTCACAAAGCTTTGCAGCTTCTTGGTGTCATAGTCTAGGCGTTCTTGATCTGCACCATTGTGGAATGAGATAAGAAACTAGAGATCATTACCAAGGAGCTGGCTAAAGACTCACAGGTCAGCGTGCATGATTTTGCATTTGCACAAAATACAAAAAATCCCACACTTCAGATATAGACAGTTTGGGTTTTAAAGAAACAAAAGGATAAACAATTTCAAGGGTTCACATCATCACAAGAACTTTGGATGCCAAAATATAGCATTGGACATAAACAAGTAAATGAGTATTGGACTAAGCTTGCTAACAATCATTTTAACAGTTTGCATGAAAGGAAAATTCAATTATGGCACAAATGTGGAATGGGACCACTACTTCACATAAGTTACCATAATCATGTGGTAAATACGGGCAATTCAACAGGATGGAATAAACTAGAAACAACGAAGCATTCTTCTTGTGGATTTTAAGGACGAAAGAGGCTTTGCATGCATCAAACCTACTGTCGCTCGTGAAAAAAATGTACCAAATCAAGATAAAAGAAGGCGGTACCTTTGTCCAGAATAGTGTGTGTTACATGAAATGGGACACGAGCAAAAATATCTGATCCTGGAAACATTAGCCAGGTATGTTCTTTGGGGTCATGGTTTCCACATGTCGGGCATATCTCCTTTACCAGCTGCTTGCTTGAGGTTCCTTCCATCTCTTTCATTATGACATCAAAGGGAGATGGGACACTAGTTTTGGTTGTCCTGGCTCGTTTCCGGAGGGCTGTCAATGCTTCCCTGTTAGCATTCCTCATCTTGTCATTTTCCACTAACTGGTCATCACAGAAGAACAAACCATAAATATCGGTGTATGAGATGAAGAAGAGTAAGGAAGTTGGCAACACAGACATACCTGATGCCTAGCCAGAAGAAGATGCTCTGCATCAGTTTCAATGTCAACCAGAGCCTCTTGAAGCTGCTTCATGTTGGGGTCCATGACAACACTGCAAAACAGTATAACTTAGAATGCAATCATCTGCACACCTTACATTATTAAATAATCCAAATTACAATAAAAAATTTAAGGTTTCCACTCATTAGCATGTTGTGGTACAGACCAACAAAATGTTGAACACGCACAAACAAAATTACATTGTACAGAAGTGTGAGCTCTTGTCCCTGACAAAACGGATCTAATGCGGTCCTATTTAAAATATTTCCTAATATTTCCTGTTTAGATGAATCCTTCCTACGTGTTGCACTGTTGAACTACACAACTATATAAGGATAATAGCCACCGACCAATAGTTACTTTCAGAACAGATTCCAATCAGTGGCGGAGCTGCAAACAAAAAACAGGGCAGGCCAAGCTAAAAAAGAGATGGTAGAGGCTGCCAGATCGGGACTTTCTCGTTGCCGAACCTCCACCGCTGCTGCCCTGAAGGCCTGTACTAGTGACATGGCTGCCATGCATAGAATAATTAAGTGAATCAGGGGTCAAAAGAGGAACAGTTGGATGCATGCTGCTAGAGCTGGACTGGGCTGTACGCATAGGTCGACTGCTCCTGGGCTGGGCGCGCCACGGCGGCACAGTTTTGCCCTAACGTAGCTCCCCCCTGATTCCAATTCCAAAGGGACTCTTTCCTGACCGAAAACAAATTTATCGCTAGAATTAAGAAATAACAGGAGGAGGAGCGACTTCATAGACCACTTTTGATACCCTCCTTTTATGTTGTTCATAATTGAAAACATAAACGACCAAATCAGCATTTTGAATAAGTAGATCCCAGCTTTACAATCCACACATTACTGAATTTTAAACCTCTTGGACAATCAAAACACAGCAACCTAGCAATTAGTAACTGTTTCGACCTCTTGCGTTCAGATTTTTTCAGAGAAAAGACAGTAAGACAAAACTAGCGATGCAACCAAAATCAGCACCAGTGGCGGGAGGCCCATGGTGGTCAAGTGTGGGCTGATGCAACCAAAGTCAGCACAATTATGCTTGTACGCACCTCTGCAGATAAGCCAAGTAATATCCACTGCCCGTTTCTTCTACCTGCTGGTGACGGTGCAACGACCAACAGGGCTAGGGTAAGACGGCCGGAGTAGCAGCAGACCTCATAATAATGTGGTGCTTGGGTGAGCAAGGAGCAGCCCGTGAGCTGGGTAGGCGGCTAGGGTGATGGAGGTGAGGGCAGGAAAACACAGGGCCAGAGGTCGAGACTGCAGGGGTTGAACTAGACTAGTCTGGACGGTCACGATTAAATCACTGCTTCTAGAGGACGGTTTCATAGTGTCGATCTTAATCCCAAAGGTTAGCAAGTCATGTGAGATTTTTTTAGGATGATCAGCTTAGTTCGGAAAAACAGCATACATGTGGAGTACTTTCTCTATGGTCAATCATCTACATGTTAGTAAATCATGCAATTATTTCGCGAGCGTGAAACAGCGATGTGGTTGACCACAGCAGCGAAGCTAACTAACCTAGACCTACATCAGAAAAAGCACCGACTCAAACCAAAGAACACTCTGATTCAATTTCAAAAAGGTTCTATAAGATTTTAGACCTTAATTTTTCGCCCTACGAAGCTAGTTGATCGGTAGGATTCACATCAAGGAATATATTTTTGTAGCTTGAATGCATCACAGTATTTTACTACCTAAATTTGTCCGTTTCTGCTTCAGTTTGTGTTACTAGGCCGGCCCTGCCATTCACTTAGTTCATAGGGGAGATGCATTACAGAGATGCACATGCCATGTGTTAAGTGCGTTTACAAGATGAGAGTGGTTTTCCCAACCTACAAAAAAAGGAATGATGAATCTAACAGAATTTAGAAAGAATAATGAGAGTACCACTACACAGAAAAAAATTCCCCGTGCTTCCAATGACTTTCGGTCTGGTTACCATTGCATAGACATTTGATTTGATTGTACAGATTAATGTATAACTTAAAATCATATCTAACAAAATACTAGCTAAAACATGACAAAAAAACAGAAAATGATAATAATTGAGAAATTGTTGATTGGTTGGGTATTGTTGGCACCGATATATAAAATATATTCATCTACAAAATAAAATTAATAACAAATGCATTAAATCAAGGGTTCAATTCAAGTCTTAACAGTGATACTGGTGTAACTTGTAAAGTAGAAATCACAAGGGGAAGTGCAATTACCTTCCTCGGCCGGCCCCTCGGCGAGAAGTGGAGGGAGGTAGGCAAGCAGCAGCAGTCCGGCGCAGGGGGCAAGGGAGGGGAGTGGCGGCGTGCAGGGGGGACGGCGGGCAGTTCCTTCCGGCGAACGGGGCCCTGGGCCGGGGAACGGAGCTGTGGAAGACGGCGCTGTTCCGGACTCTGGTGGGGAGCTGCGGGGCGCCGGGCGAGCGCGAAGCAGACTGGCCGCTGCGAGGAAGATGCTGCGTCCAGGGCTCCCGGGGAAGGCGGCGTGGCGCGCGCGCGTGTCTAGAGGCAGGGTTCGTCGCTCAGATGACATAGCCGGTTTTACCTAAAAAACTAGAAGAATACCCCGCGTCGTTGCAGCTGGAATCTTTTTAAAAACTTATTTTGTCGATTAAATCGGTATATGATGCATAAAATATCCAATAATCAAGATTCAGTTGATCACAATAGTCGAGACACTAAATTCTTCTGAAATTGTTGAAAATTTGAGGACTAAATATTAGTGACATGGACAATTATATGACTAAAAAATCATGACATAGATAGGTTGCATGAAAACTATTATTAATTATTGTTAGTGGAGATGACATGGACAATTGATTGGCCAAAATAGTGGGTGATGTGGATGGCTTGCATGTTGAGATAGAAAAATAATTAATGTACTTAGTGGGGTTTTGCTTTATAAGAAGTATAGATACCTCTTTCAAACCAAGGCTAAACCCCTGAGGCCTTGTTCGGCAGGAAAGTATCGGTCGGTTTTTGCGTGTAAAATACCGGCCCAACTAGAGACACCAGAAAACGCAGCGCAGCGCAGCGCCGACGCCGTCCGCCCTCCCCCCTCCGCCGCCGACGTTCGTCCCCTCTGCCGACCCCGCGCGGAAGCCTTCTTCTTCCCTGACATCAAGGCCTTCCCTCAGCTCCTGGCGCCTCCCTCCCTCGCGCCGCCGAGGGTTCTTCGATCCTGCCGTCGCCGAAGCTCCTGACGCCGCCGCAGCTCTCCTTCTCCGTCGCACTTATTCGGGACTTCTATCAGGTACCTCTTCCCCTCCTGCTCTTGATTTAGTTCTAGGTTATCAGCAGCAATTTTGTACTGCCTAGGGTTTCGATCTGAGTGTGTAGGATGAACTATTGATTTCTTCATTCGGGTAGAATCAAGAAATCTTGAGTTCTTGGTTCACATGAGTTCTTGATCTGCCGGTACTAGTGTCGACTGTAGTATACTTGGTAGATGCATATGAGTATAGGTACCTGAAGCATCTTATGGTGATCGTGACTCTGTATCTTCTGGTAATGGCAAAAAGTCGCCATATTTGGTTCTGGTCGAGGCTTGATTCCTATCTTCTGTTTGCTATGATGTTCTTTTTGTTGCGATCTTGGGTGGGTGGTAAAAAGGAGAGTTTGTGGGGTTGCTTGTAAGAGCAAAAAAAAAAAGGAGAATTTGTGTCTTTGCTCCGTTTAGCTCTTGCAGATGCTTTGGTCAATGTAGATGGTATGTTAGTTTTACATTTCTATTCTGTTACTTCTCATTGTTTTTAGCTGAATATTGGACCATTTAGATTGTGATCCTGTTGTAGGTACGAGGGCATATGTATCATTTTTAAGACAAACTTGACTTCAGTTCTAACTTGTGTGCGATATATGTTGCTTGCTTGCGATAGACTGAGAACCAGTATTACTCGATGCATCATATATTCGTGATTTTCTTTATGATGGCTGGTTTCTTTATGATGCAAATCTCTTCTTTTTCTTTCGAGCATTTCAATCTACGTACTATTCTGGTAGGAAAGGCTGGTGAACATCAAAGAGAAAGAAGCTGACAAAGAATCCGCACAAGACTTTACAATCAGCAGATGCATGGATGCCTTGAAGAAAGTAGATGGTGTCACAGCTGACGACAAGATCCCGGCCTTGGAGGTTTTAAAAAATGCAGACAACCGTGAGATCTTTGTCAACCTTGTCGCTGATAAGGATGGAACAGCTATCAAATGTCTTCGTGTCCAGATAGCCAAGCTACCTTAAGGTATGCTACCGCTCTTGTACTTTTGTTGTCTGTCCATATTTGTGTTGTCTGTCCAATTAATCTCTGATGTTGGCATCTAAATAAATGGTAATTATTTGTGTTGTCTGTCCAGACGTTATGGCAATGATTTACATGACTCCCCACTGTCCTGTTCAAATCTGAGCCAAATTACTCCCCACTGTCCTCTGTTTGTCATGATAAGTACTCACCTATATTTCAGGTCCAAAGAAAACTCAAGTAGCAGGACAAATAGTAGTAAATCTGCTGAACTGTGTAGTTTCTTGAACAAGTTTGAGCCTTGTGCACAATTTATCTAGTGAAGAAATTGCGTCTGCACCCAGTATGGTGCAGAAAGCATTGAGCTTTGCGTCTGTGTATAATATTCTCTCGTTCATGTTCTGCGTAGTGTCTTTAATTCTGGCAAAAATCCTGGTGTAGCATTATAATATTCTCTCGTTGAGATAGTACTTCTAGTCAGGCTTGCATTTCTCATTCTGTAGCTCCATTCTGTAATATGCTATCCACTCTAGGCACCTTGTGCACAATTTATCTTGTAATATGCTTTCTAATTTTTCTACATTGTATGCAGAATCAAGCTTTCAGGATCCATGTGGTGCAACAAAGCCTTCTACTGCTTACAATGCCGCGCCAGATGATAATCTTGATTTCAAGGCTAATGAGATGTTCTTGTTCATGTAATTTCCTGATCGAAATCATCGTTTGATAAATCATGTTCTCAAGGCGCAACAAACCATTTTTGTAATGAATGATGGGCTGTTCTTACTTCTGGAATGCTGTGTCCGAATTTCAGTAACAAACTAAATTATTTTTGTAATAAAATGAAGAGATGCTCTTATTCCTGTGTGTGAAATTGCTATAAAGATTTGATTTTTTATTGCTCATACGTTGTGCTTATGTGCTGTGAAAGAAAATTCAGGTCTAAATATTGATGAAACACCTGGGTGCTAACCCTGTCCCCCGAACAACGTGCTTTGGTGGGAGGGGGTTTGTGGGGCGAGTGTTTTCACCTGGGAAGTGTTTTTGGTGAGACAAGTGTTTTCACCCAAAACACTAGGGAAAATACACCAAAAAACACTACAAAACCCTGCTGCCGAACAAGGCCTGAAATGAAAGATAATTAAACCTAAACCTGAATAGTATACTTCAGTTAAGCTTTTGGAAGATAACTGAAAACCAAATGAATTTGCAACAAAACCACGATCAAAATTGTCAAACTTCTTGAAACTGATCCAAACCCTACATGAAACTCTAGTTGAACCTTTTGAAATCTCACTGAAAATCCAATTGATATATTAATTTTGTTGTTAACCTGGTACAGATCACAATACATCAGATATATAGTTTTTCAAATTTGCTTGAAATTGTTGTGCCTTGAAGAATGTGGAGTTGGAGCTATAAGTCCAAATGGGAGGGGCTATATACAAAATGAGAGTGACTACACACTGAGAGAGCATCTCTAACAGTAGGCACCAAAACGTTTAGCACGGGTCGATCTATAATTTTTTCAGCCCTACAACTTTCACCCATTTGGGTAGTAACCCTTAAACCAGGTCCCCTATTTTCTTTTTCCTCCTCTTTTGCATGTTTCTAATATTCTGGTGCATCCGAAGGCTAGTGGCAAGAGGCAAGAAAGACGATTACAGGAAAGAAGCGGAAAAAGTTTGAATCAATCGTGATGTTTACGACATGTCGCTCTGGAAGGAAACAAACAACCGTGTTTTTTGAAAAGACGTCGAAGACGGTGAACGTCATCTTTTATCAGACTAGAAACAAAGCGGAGCAATGGAACCTAGCGAGCAAGGCCGTCTGTTAGTCTGTTCTTGTCTGTAATATGATTTTTCAACTTTCTTTGTTTCCCTTGTTTTCTTGATAGGAACTTAGTTCTTCAAGTCGTTGGGTCATTTTGTGGGTCGTCCCTCCTGTCTACTGCTGGTTTCCAGCATTTCTGTAAACTTCGGCTCGTCGAGCCTTTCTCTCCTTCTATATTAATACATGCAGCTCTCCTGCATGGTTCAAAAAAAAACAATGTGGATTACATGGTCGGTACTCCTCGTTCAACACATTCATCCTCCCCCACCTCTGAAGTTTCTGAGCCTGCGCTATCTGAAATACCAAAGCCTTCACCACTTGCGCTATGTGTATGACGAGATCCCTATTGATCATGAACCTCCTTCGAAAGTATTTTGGCGGATATGTACGAGGAGTTTCAGAGTGATCCCTCGCAACGAGAGCATTGCCATCAACTTGTCTCTTCATGCGCAGCAGGACTGATCCATGATGCTTCATCTTGGTCCGTTGATGCTCGACGCAAGTATGACCGATGCAATGTAGTAGTCATCATCAGCGGACTCCTTCTGCTCCTCCCACCGTTGCTCAGTGAGCTCATCACCATCGGACTCCTCTTGCCCCTAAAAACAATTTAGGGTTGTGTTTAGTGGCCCTAGTGGAGATGCTCTAAGGTTTTTTTTTCACGCGATCCCCATGGATCGAATTTCATTATCATCATATAATGAAATACAGCCAGACCAATAGCATCCAGGTGCAAAAGAGATGCTCTAAGGCAGTGGCTAAGGATGGCAATTTTACCCATGGGTACGGGTACCCGCGGGTATCGTACCCGTATGGGTAGGGTATGGGTACAATTTTATACCCATGGGTAGTACCCGTACCCTACCCGTTTAAGTCGTGGATAGGGCACGGGTATAACCTCGTACCCATGGGTATACCCATACCCTGCCCGTTTATATAGCTTACCCGTGGAGGTCCAACATTTATTCTCGTGAGTTTGTAAACCTAAGTGAAGTTGTCGTCAATTTTCAATTTGAGTTGAATAATTGTCACGTACTCAAATATATGTTGTTGAGTTGAGATAATTGTTTTTCTTTATCAAAAAATTTACCGATGAATGTAAAATTATGACTAAGTTGTGTACTATTTAGTCTACCCGTTGGGTATCCAATGGGTATGGGTATTCGTCGGGTATGGGTACGGATAAAGTTTAATACCAACGGGTACGGGTATGGGTAGAGTTTTGTACCCATTAACTGCGCGGGTATGGGTATGGTATTGGTCTACCCGCCCCATACCCTACCCATCGCCCATGCTAGCAGTGGCGGAGCCAAGAATTGAGCAAGACCCGGGCCAAAAACCTGGCTAGAAAAAACTTCGAAAAAAAACTCTAGCAATGGCATAGAAATTCGGTACGATTGCATAGATGGACATATGTTTTCAACTATAATTCTTCATGGTCCAAAGAAATTACATAAAAGATGGAAAATTCTAAAGAAAGTAGTACATACGTACACAAGACAGTACTGATTCAATTGTTTACTTCATCCTAGCCTCCCATGCTAGAAGAAGATGAACCAATACCTTAAAAGACAAGAATTGTGTCATAAGAAAAAGCAAAAGCATAAGTAAAATAATCAATCATGGATACCAACAGGATACAAATCAAGCTACCGGCTATGGTTCTTTGTGTCAAATTTTCTGCATCATCATGAACATTTTCTAATACATGAAGAACAGACTTCCACATCATAATGAATCTACAAAAAGTTTTATGGTGTGTACCCCCAGGTTTTACAAGGTTGGTTGCTTGGTTTTTCCCTCTTCCAGAAAAGATTTCCCCATATTCCAATTGGCTCACCATAGTGTCATGTTGATGTTGGGCTACTTCATCATGCACAGGGGATTGTAAATCAATTGAGGCAGGGAAGGAGACTAAATTGCGGAGAACGCGAAGATGAAGAGAAATTACCTAGGAGAAATCGAGTGAGGGGAACCTAGCGCCGCGAGCACGAACCCTAGAACAGTAGAACTCAGGGCAGAAGGTCGACGGGGAGATGTGGGGCAACCTGCCAACCTCGGCCTGGAGAAGGGGAGATGCGGGGCGGGCACGGCAAGCCGGCCTTCCGACGTCGGCGGCAGCCGGCAGGGGGAGCCGGGGCGGAGCTGAGCGTGGCGGCGCGCTTCGACGGCTTCGTTCGAGAGCCAGGGCAGAGAGGCAGAGTGCAGAGAGAGGAACGAGCGAGTCAGGGCCAGACGAACGATCGTCTTGCGTCTGGCGAGCGGGAGACCTGGGCCAGGCTTGGGCTACGCCCCGGGCCAGATTATTTTTTTCCTAGATGGTAAGAAGGATTTTTTGCTGCGACCCGGGCCACGGCCCAGGTTGCCTGGGGCCTGGCTCCGCCCCTGCTCTAAGGTATGCCTTGTTTCTGGATGGAGGATGAGTTATAGTTTCTTTTTCGAAGTTGCTCCTTTCATGACTAGTTGTTTTGATTATATTTTAGTTTTGAAAATGGTTTTGATTATTTCTAGCACACCTTTTTGTTAGTATGGTATTGTGTTTTTAATTAAGTAACTTTTTTTAGATTATTTAATTAACTAACTGGAATAGATGTTCAGAGCAGCCGGATGCTTTCGCCGGCTCCGATTCCATAGCTCTAGAATCAGAATATGAAAAGTTGGGAGTCCGCCATATCTAGTGTGGAATTTAGTTTTATGTATTCCCGTGAATTCTTTCACGTTTCCGTTTACCTTCGAATTAAATTCATATTCGTTGATCTTCCCCAGCCGAACATATTCCTGTTCATTACTCTGTTATATCTATGGCTCCAACAAGGTACTCATATATGTACATAGTGCTTGCAATAATGCTGTGTGTCGCCAAAGAACAAATCCTAGCCTGCAATTTGTTAATGTTCATCGTGCCACGGTGCACGCGATTCTACAAATATAAAAATTGGGAAGAAAAGGCACAAGGATTCTCTGTTAAAATGCTCAATATATAATATGTTTGTAGACCTTACCGTTTGCGCTTCACTTGGGCACTATAAAAGGGACATGCTGTCGAGACACTGAGGCAGGCAAGCCAGAGGCAGAGGCAGAGCAAGCCGCCAGCCAGTAGCCATAAGCCATGGAGTGCGGCCAGTGCGGCGCGCGCTTCGCTGTCCCCCGGGGCGCTAGCACCGTCCAGTGCGCGCACTGCCGTGGGGTGACGCGGGTCGAGCGGCACGGCGCCGTAGGCTTCGTCAGGGACGTCATCACCAACATCGCCGGCGGCGGCCGCACCAGGCCGCTGCCACCGGCAGGACCGCGGAGGTTCTCGGAGGCGGGATACCCGACAGTCCACGGTAAGAAGCGCGCCCTCTTGGTTGGCATCAACTACATTGGGACGGAGGCCGAGCTGCGCGGCCCCATCAACGACGTCCACTGCATGAAGTTCCTGCTCACCCTCAAGTACGGTTTCCCAAGCGATTGCATCCTCGTCCTTACCGGTTAGAAATCGCATCCAAGAACTCTCGCTTTGTTTGTGGTTCATCTCTATGGTCGTCCAAGAACCACGTATGATCCATTTGTTCTCGTGCTGAATGCCAGATGAAGAGCGCAACCCGTACAGGAGGCCAACAAAGTGCAATATCCTACTGGCGATGCGATGGCTGGTGTACGGCTGCAGCTCCGGGGACTCCCTAGTGTTCCACTTCTCCGGCCACGGCGACCAGCAGGACGACCAAGACGGCGACGAGCTGGACGGCCAAGATGAGACCATCTGCCCGCTTGACTATGAACTGAACGGCGACATCACCGACGATGAGATAAACGAGGCCATCGTCCGCCCGCTCGTGCACGGAGTCAGGCTCCACGCCATCATCGACGCCTGCCGCAGCGGCACCGTCCTGGATCTCCCCAACCTTTGCCAGATAAAAAAGTAGTACATACGTACTGTAGTAGTATGAGTAAATCTTGCACGCCATTAGCAGTTAATTGACACTTGGGAGTATTTTTCTAAGGAATGGCAAACCCGAGTGGATGGATCACAGCGCTCCAACGGGTGCCTGGAAGAACACGAGCGGCGGACATGCCATCCTGATCAGCGGCAGCGTCGAAGACGAAGATTCGCAAGATGATTGCGGCGACGAGACCATGGTCATGGGAGCCCTGACGTACAGCTTCTTCGCGGCGGCGTGGTCGGCGCATCGCCTGCTCACCTACGGCCAGCTGCTTTCAAAGACAAAGGCGATCATCGCTGACTGCAACAGCGATAGCCGGAGCCACTGCAACCTCCCGGCGGCGATTGCCCCGCATGTCCGAGAGGTGGTGAACTTCAGTGGTGTGCAGGAACCTCAGCTGTCTTCTTCTGAGAAGTTCGACATCAACCGGAAGACGTTTATGCTATGAATTAACCAGCAGTACATGTGTGCAACTGGAGCTAACTGCGAGATTGTCAGCTAAATGCTACAACTACTCCACTATACACAAACGCATGGCCATAGAATAATTCATCATAGCCTTTCAGCGAGGTGATGGCATCAGTTATCATATCATAATTCCATGGAATAAACAATGTTTTATTTATGATATCATGTTTCCATGGAATAACCAATGTTTTATTTACTAGTCCAAACTCGAAGTTAATTATTACAAAAAAATGAAAAAAATTACATAAGTTATCCACTATGTATATCCGAAGTTATCAGGGGTTTATACACACATTTATCACACGAACACCAACGAAAGTTGGAGTTCAAAGAACTGGTGGATGAACAATGGGGTTAGCAGGTCCGATAGTTGAGTAATTCAGACTATGCTCTTCTCTTTCCCCCCAAAGGAAAGCCTGTGTGCATGGCCATCTGAGGCGGGGGGGCCTCCGACTGCCAATCACTAAGGCAAGGGTGCTGGTCAGGGAGGGCTCGATCGATGAGCATGGGACATAAATCTTGTCTCACACTTGAGTGCGTCTGCATGGGGTCCCTCCGCCCTACAGATGCACTAACAAGGTTCTGGTAGGCACAGGGCAGTGGGGCGTCCGATGGAGGTGGATGAATCGACGCTAGCTGATCAGCTGGACCCAATTAGGATGAAATTTGGGTGTCGAGCCACGGTGAAGATCACTGAGCATTTCATATTGTTCATCAACGGGCAAAGTATCCAAGGTGAGGGTGGAAGTGGAGAACCAAGCAACCCTGCGAGATCTGAATCCACTCCCCCTCCACCGAGAAAGGGATAATCTCCGATAACCCCCTGGTCACTTAAGTATCACCCACAGGCCCCTTTTCGCTGCCACTGACATGTGGGGTTTAAGTGACCCGGGGGGGTTATTGGGGATTCTCCCACAGAGAAACGACCTGATGATGACAAGGAGCTCTGATGAGGAGGGGGGAGGCTGGCACGAGCGCTAGGGCTGCCATGAATCAGTCAAAGAAAAATAACAAAACCACTATGCTTCCCAAGGGGGAGCGGGGGAGGAGGACACACATCGGTGGCAGGGGAACACACTCCCATCCTTGCTCAAGCTTCGGTGGTGTCAAAGGCGGTGTCTGCGCCGCCCATCAATCAATATGGTTTCTTTTTTCTCTTCTAAGAGCATCCCCAGCCCCAATCCGATAAAAAACAACATCGCAAACTCGGTAGGTTCAACCTATCGACACGGCTGCTACGGTCATAGCCAGTGATCAGCCGCCGGTTCCTTCCGTGAAGTATGACTCTGCTAATTCTGTGGGGGCTAACTACATGTCTCCCGGCAAGGCACACAAGCTTCATGAATCCGACATAGCTGAACTAGGGTGCAAAACCCTATCAATTGGGATCTTATGGTGACAAAATGAGGGAGCGTGAAAGGCGAAGCAAATGCAAGGGTGCTGGTGGTTACCATCAACAACATCCCTCAGCCCGAGTTTCCGACGAATCTCTCAAGGGAGTGATCTCTGCGAATGCCTCCACTTCAGGACCTCGTCGTCAAGGGGAATAGGTGGTGACTTAGCCGCTCCTGTTCTCTAGGACCTCACCTTCAAGGGGAAGTGCACAGGGAGAGGGCCTCACCGACGGCCCGGTTGTTGACCGGGCAGTCCAGCTAACTAAGGAGAATAAAATCTTAGGTACACCCTCTATTTCTGACTTTGCGGTTTTTCAATCTATGTCTGATGATCATCTTCTTAATGTCGCACAACAAAACTACGCTATTTTTAGCTCGGCCGCTGGTTCTTCCACGGAAAATCTTTCTCTTTTTTCCCCTTCCGAACTTGCTCAGGCAGAATTAGCTCTTGCTCGTGAAAAACTAGCCATTCCACTCACTGAAGCCAGAGAGAAGGAAGAAGGTGCGACGAGGGTTGCACCTGACTTAGAGGCTGATTCGTCGGGCCGGTTGGGATAGAAGAACACCAAGTGGCAGAGGAAAGAGCGTGACAGCAAACATGAAGATGTCTCGACAAGTAAGTCATACAGCCGCCAAGCACAGGCAAAAAGAGTGGTGCCCTAATGGGGTGTCTCTTTGTAACACCTGGGTGATACATGCGTGTAAGCTGGTTGGACTTAGTCGTGTGTGTGTGCTGAGCCAGCTGTGCGTAGGTGACCGGTAGGGTCCACTTGTAAGGGGCAAGTTATAAGCCTCGGGCTATCGTGTAGATGGGGAGACAAGAAATAACTGAAACCTTAACTTCTCTCTGCTGTCTACTACCTAATCCTCTTGCGTCTGTATCTGTCTTTCTATTCTTCTTCTTCTTCTCCTGCAAGTCACAGATCAAGATTGATCTCACGCCTCGATCCGTCGTTGGCCAAGGGATAGTTACAGTGGTATCAGAGGTCCAATCGCTCCATGGGTCAGTCGATCTGCAGTTGTAAAATCCCAGGGGTGGTCGGTGAATTCTGTGTCGAATTTGATTTTGGTCGAGTTCTTCACGGAAATCCTGTAAGTCCTCTCCTCGGTTTGTTGAATCGAGTGTTTCCGTGACGGCGGCACCAAAGCCTTCTCCGCAGACGCTGTTCGTGTTGGAGGCGATGGGGGAGGCAACGACGAGCACCAACGAATCGCTGGCGGCGATCCGTGAAGGTCTGGATCGAGTCCAGACGCATATGGGCTCCCTCGATGCGCGTATGGGGCTGCTTGACACCGCCTACCAGCAGGTGGCGAGTCAGCTGGACCTCAATTCGCGCGCGGTGAGCGATCACACGCGCATCATGGACGGCATCGAGAGGCGTCAGGAGTCCCTGAATCGGTAGATGGCGGCGGTGGCGAAGCTCGGGGCTCCCAACACTCCGTACATCGTGGAGGGGGAGGATGGCGAGGTGGACTCCGATCGGGCGCTGGGCAAGTGAATTCTCAATTCCCCTCCGGTGAGCGGCTGGCGGGGAGCACCATCGGGCGGAGCCGGGATCAGCCTCGGCACCATGTCCTCTTGATCCCGGCATCGGAGCGACGCCGGAGTCGGGAGAGGTGGTTCCCAGTCAGGTACGGCCACTGGACGAACAACTGGGCTGCGGTAGACAGACGACTCCAAAGATGTCCTTCCACAAGTTCAATGGCTCGTTTCCGCGGTTGTGGCGTGACAATTGCTTGGATTACTTTCAAGTTTTCAACATCTCACCATCGATGTGGCTCACAACAGCGAGGCTGCACCTGGAAGGCAACGCTACCCACTGGTTTCAGGCATACAAGCTTCGCCATGAGGTAAACAGCTGGCAGGAATTCATTTCAGTAGTAGAGGCCAAGTTTGGTGTTGATGACCATCGGCAGTTCATGTCGGCCCTGATTCAACTGAAACAGAAGAGCACTGTGTCTGAATACTGCACTGAATTCCAAGAGTTGATGTTCAAGCTGTGTGGTCACAATCCTTACTATGATGAAACAATGTTTGTGGGGCATTTCCTCCAAGGCCTCAAACATGAGATCAGGGTGACAGTAGCAGCTCAACTACCGGAAATAGTGGACAGAGGGATTCTTCTAGCACATGTACAAGAAGATTTGAGTTCGCAGCATAAACCCTGGGAATCTAAACATCTGGCAGCCACCAAACCAGATGCCCCAAGAGCCACACTGAAAACTGGACAGGGAGACTTATGGAAAGAAAGGCAACTGAAGGAGTACCGTATGTCCAATGGATTGTGTTACAGATGTGGTGCGAAATATGAACCAAGCCATGTGTGTGCTGCAAAACCTCAGGCAGTAGTTCAAACTCTGACAGTATAGGATCACGCAGCACAACTCTCTCCGGAAGTGCTAAATTTGTTGGAATTACAGGACATTGTGGAGGCCCAGCAGCTGTCCTTGTCTCTCAATGCTCTTTGTGGTGCAGCTGATGGCGACACTGTTCGCATCAGAGCGCTGGTCCAAAGTCAGGTCATGCTCATATTGGTGGACACAGGGAGCAGCCACAGCTTTGTAAGTGAGGCTTTTGTTGAGAGGGTGCATTGCCAGGCTACAAATATTGATCCTGTATCAGTGAGAGTTGCAAACAATGAGTTGATGCATTGTAATAAGATGATAAAGAATTTGGAGTGACTTTCAATCATGACATGAGGATTCTGCCTTTAGGAGCCTATGACGCCATCCTCGGTATGGATTGGCTTAAACTGCAAGGTGATATGTCCTGCAATTGGTCACAGCAAACTCTGAAGTTTGTCCACAAGGGAAAAGAGGTGGTGCTGCAAGGAATCAAACCCACTCCACTAATGCCATTGCAAGAAGTACCAATAGAGCAAGTCCTCAAATGGAACAAAGGAAATGATGTCTGGGCTCTGGCTGTTCTGGAAACAATGACACCAGACCAAAAGAACAAATTGCCAGAGGAGATATAAGAGGTGCTAATTGAGTTTGCTCCAGTGTTCTCTGAACCTAAAACACTGCCACCATCAAGAGTCTATGACCACACCATTCCACTCAAACCTGGGTCAGCTCCAGTTAATGCTCGACCATACAGGTACTCTCCTTTGCACAAGGATGAGATTGAACGGCAAGTGGCTGAAATGTTGGCAGCAGGGTCATTGTGCAGTCCATGAGCCCATTTGCCTCACCTGTGCTGCTAGTCTAGAAGAAGGACGGTTGATGACGTGAAAGCACACGTTCGTTGGGAGACCCCAAGAGGAAGGTATGAAGCAGTGCAGCAGCAAGTTTTCTGTGGCGCCCCGACCCGACTGCTATACGGTGATACTGTGTCTCCGGTTATCCAATACCACCAGACACACTATCAAAGCATAATAGAGAGATCAAGACTTGTGGAACAACTGGCACATCACAGACTCTACGACACAAATCATATAGTTCAACTCTTATAACAGAGAGAGATAGCATATGACAACCGGAGGTCACAGACCCAACATTACAACAAGCGGAAGCAAAATAGGTTGTTCTAAACAACAAGAACCAAGTTATGGCCTAAGAGGCCTACAGATAAACATCCAGCGCCAGCTGTTCCGGGATGTCCCAAGCTGCCACCTGGGAACCCCAGACTACTCGTCGACGTCCACAAAGAACCCACCTTCGAGGGCGGTGAAGTCCTCTCCTGAAAATAAGCAAACAACGTTGAGTTCGACGAACTCGCAAGATTAAGAGCTATTCTATGCTCGATGATTGGCTTTCAAGGTTTTATGGCTGTTTTGCATAAAGCTGATTTTATTTTAAAAAGACTTAACTCCAAGGCATCGACTATTCAGAGTACTTTAAAAAGAGGTAAGAAGTAACTCTTTCTTTCATCACCTTACTCAACATCAACCATCACCATCAACCACTGTACCTGTTCATCAAAGGCACCTCCCCGAATCACCCTCGAGGAAGCTCACCTTGCATTTGTGAGTGGTACCTCTAGTACCCAGTTTTTAATCATTCCGTTAAAGTTATTCTATGATCTTACCTTCACTTCCCAAGTCGTCCATAACCGCGGACACGGCTTTTCGAAAAGATTTACCCTGCAGGGGTGTACAAATGTTTGCCACGCGTACCGTCCGGCCCATTGCCTGGCCTTTAGCTCTCTTCCTGGGAGAGCCGGCTGGGTGGGAGCGGTGTCGACTTCTCCCTCGTTAAGGACTTTCCAGGATCATCAGTGGCGGCAGGACTGCCAGGTGCCTGCAACACCCCGCCCCACGGTCACTCATTTTCCTAATACCACAATCCTCATCTCAGTTCATCCCACCATCATCACGCACGCGCAAATGGAAGCCCGAACTAGAGGACCCTGGCTAGCCCCGCCCGAGTTATTTAGTCTATGAGGGTTCCTGCACTGCGAATGCATAGGCCTCACGCATGGTTGCACGCTCAGTCTTGGTTCAAGAGGTATAGAACTCGCACCTAGGCGGCGAGAACGAGACAAAGCACCACAACCACAGTGGCCTCTCATCCCCACCTTTAAGCATTTTATTATCCGTCACCACAATTTCCTCCACCATCACCCATTTATCTCATCACCTGTTTCCAACACAAACCATCCATCGTATAGCTATGCAATTAACTAAGCATGGCTAAGCATCAACATAGCATAGTAGGTATCTCGGCCAACAAAACAATACTATGGATAATAGGAGGGAAAACAGGTATTGGCATAGGGAACTTAATGCAACTATAGGATACTCTAATCCAAGTAAATTGACATTTGGAACCGCATGCAATAATTATAGTGGAGAAAATACTTGCGGAAATTAGGATAAGATATGCTCAGAGGGGGGATTACGCTTGCCTTGCTCAAAGTGCTGGTCGTACGGTTCTTCGGGGTATTGTGGAGTAACCCCGGCTGCTTGATCTAACGAGGAACAAACATCGGGAGAGAACAATCAATCACCACCCATATGATTAACAAATGCAATGCGCAAACATATGTTGACATGACTTTTTAAATCCCCGGGAGGGGGATGATTCGACTATTCAGATTAAACGGAGTTCGGGTGCTTAGAGGGGCGCATCCCGGATATCCGTGAATTTAGGTCATGAACGAACTTTACTTGTTGATTAAAGAAGATGGAACCCTATATTGCACTTGGATATAAGATGTCATGATGAGATGATGCAATGCAGGGTATCGGTGATTTAATATACAAGATAACCATTTTAGAGGATGGTTCCCGAATTTCCGGACCTCTGGGTATATTACACGCTTTTTCCTGATGCTCCAGAATAATTACAAATCATTACATTTTAAAATCCTCTTTCATTAAGTCCTCTTTCAAATTAAGTTTAAACAACAATGGTAACTAGTTGTCCATATTTGGAAAAAAGAACTGAATTTGGAATTATTTGGGACTGAATTAAATCGGATTATCCGATTTATTTTGTCCCGGAAAATCCGATCGAAGCAGCTCTCCCAAAATGGCTAAGGACTATAAGTTTGGGAGGTACTGGCACAAATCGGAAAATCCGAAGTTTGGAAAATCGGAAAATCCGATGGAGGGAAAACATGTGGTTCGATGTACTGGGTTAAACCGGATTATCCGGTATATCCCGACCCGGAACATCCGACGCAGGAGTACAACACGCGATGCGACGGCGAGCTTCCACGGAATCGAGCTTACGGCTCGCGAGCGACGCAAAGGAGGGCATTGGGAGGTTCAGTAGCTCACCCTGAGCTTGCTGGTGAAGACGGCGAGGTCGGAGACGGACCACGGCGGCGGGAATCGAGCGGCGGAGCTCGGCCGTGGCCGGAGAGGAACTTGGCGGCGACGGCGATTTTGGGCCTCCCGCGCCGATTCCTTCGGCGGAGATGAGGAGGTCGACACGGCGGAGCTTTTGGTGGTCTTGGCTTCGCTCGGGGCAGCCTCAGGCGACGGCGTCAAGCACGGCCATGGCGGCTCGGGGGTGAGCTCGTGGAGAGAGAGAGAGATGTGGAGAGAGGAGTCAACCGAGCGAGTGGATTAGGGGGAAGGAGCAGGGCGCCTCGTGGTGGTGCTGTCCTCCTCGCAGGAATAGGCAGAGGAGGGGCCCCGGCGCGTGCGTGCATCGCGGGAGGAGCACGGCGGCATGGCGCCAGTGCCAGGAGAGAGACGACGGCGATTTTCGAAAAAACCCCTGCAATAATTGTTCCCTCACGGATAGGTCCCTCGTCTGTTTTAAATTAGAACCAGCAACATTTCAGTGATTTTATTAGGGCACTTAAACAATTTAGAAAAATATGGCAAAATTCAAGTAGCCTTTTCATATCATGTGGAAGCTCCACAAAAATTGGCGTCTCCAAATAAAATGTTTTGAACTCCTTTTGTTTAGAAAGGTGGATTAGGCATTTTTGCTAAATTTTCAAAAGTGTTGCTCCTTTAACAATTTGGAGCAAGTTCAAAATATTATTTTGGAGCTCTTGGAACTTCCTTGACAAATAGGAGATGTCAAAGTAATTGTATTTTGCAAGATTGAGTGCCTTCGTTGTTTTAAAATTGGTTGAAGCAAATTTGACAATTTGGTTTTTGAAATGCTGCCAACATCCACAATTCCCTAGCAACAACAACAATTCCCTAGCAAAATTCCCTAGCAACAACATGATGCATGGATGCCATGATGCAATTAACACAAAAGGGGAAAATTTACACCGGTTTTTAGGTTCTTAAACTTCGGGCCGTTACATTTTCCCTCAGTAAGATACCAAGGTTATCAATCCAGTAGGAGTAAGAAATCACTTCTGAAGGTTGTCAGTGGCGCGCTGGCGTGGAACCTGCACACAACACAATCAAACTACTTTTCCCCAACGAAACAATGAGGTTGTCAATCTCACCGGCTTGCTGAAAACAAAGGATTAAACGTATGGTGTGGAAAATAGTGTTTAATTGTAGAGAATGAAAAGGAACAATGATGGCAGTTGGTTGTATTATCAGTGTAAAAGAATGGACCGGGGTCCACAGTTCACTAGTGGTGTCTCTCCATAAAAGATAACTAACATGCTGGGTGAACAAATTATAGCTGGGCAATTGATAAAATATTGAGCGCATAACAATGCATATATATGACAAGATGACTACTATGATATTCAATTGGGCATTACAACATGATACATAGACCGTTATCCAACAACATCTATGACTAATAATCCACCTTCAGGTTGACATCCGTGTTCCCCGTTGGTATTAAGTTGCAAGCAACAGATTATTGCATTAAGTAAGTGCGTAATGTAAACAATACAATTATCCTTAGACAAAGCATTGTTGTTTTACCCCTAGTGGCAACAGCACATCCACAACCTTAGAAGTTGCTGTCACTCTCCCAGATTACTGGAGACTGAACCCACTATCTAGCATAAATACTCCCTCTTGGAGTTAAAAGCATCTACTTGGCCAAAGCATCTACTAGTAACGGAGAGCATGCAAGATCATAAATAACATATAAGATAGATTGATAATCAACTTGACATAGTATTCAATATTCATCGGATCCCAGCAAACACAACATGTAGCATTACAATAATATGATCTTGATCATGATAGGCAGCTCACAAGATCTAAACATGATAGCACAAGGAGGAGAGACAACCATCTAGCTACTGCTATGGACCCGTAGTCCAAGGATGAACTACTCACGCATCACTCCGGAGGCAGGCATGGCAATGTAGAGCCCTCCGGTGATGATTCCCCTCTCCGGCAGTGTGCTGGAAAGAGCTTCTGAACCCTCCCGAGCTAGGGTTGACGACAGCGGCGTCTCTGGAACTTTTCGTGGATAATGGCTCGGGTATTTAGGGTTTTCGCGTCGGGGGGATTATATAGGCGAAAGGGCGGCGGCTGGAGGCACCCGAGGGGGCCACACCACCCCACGGCGCGGCAGGAGGTGGGCCCGCGCCGCCCCATGGTGTGGCTGCCTCCTAGGTCGCCTCCGTCTCTCCTTTGGACTCCGTGTACGCGTTGGAAAAATAGGAGGTCCTGTCCAAGTTTCGTCTAATTCCTAGAATATTTCCAGAACAGCTTTTCTGGAATACAAAAACAGCAGAAAACAGGAACTGGCACTGTGGCATCTTGTTAATAGGTTAGTCCCAGAAAATGCATAAAAAATGCTATGAAGTGTATATAAAAATGTAACAATTGGTATAATATAAACATGGAACATCAGAAATTATAGATATGTTTGAGACGTATCAACGGTGCGTGGCGATTCTGCATCGACTACAGACGCCTCAATGAACTCACCATACGCAACACCTTTCCCATGCCGGTGATTGACGAGCTGCTAGACGAGTTGGCTGGTGCTCAGTACTTCTCCAAGCTTGATTTACGGGCAGGGTATCATCAGATACGTATGCACCCAGATGACGAAGCAAAAAACTGCGTTCAAAACGCATCAGGGCCATTATCAGTTTAGGGTGATGCCGTTTGGCCTGTGCAACGCTTCGGCAACCTTCCAGTGTGTAATGAATGAAGTACTACAGCCTTGCCTTAGAAAATATGTGCTTGTGTTCATGGACGACATCCTGGTCTATAGCAGTTCCATTCAAGAGCATGGTCAGCATCTGGCTACTGTCCTGAAACTCTTGCAGTCTAGCAAGTTGTTTCTGAAAATGTCGAAGTGCTCTTTCGCTCAGACAGAACTTGAGTACTCAGGGCATATTGTGTCCAGTAAAGGCGTGGCCACTGACCCTCAAAAGACAGCTGCAATGATATCTTGGCCGACACCAACAAATTTCACTGAGTTAAGGGGAATACTTGGATTCACAGGCTATTACAGAAAGTTTGTGGCATTCTATGGGATCATTGCTAGACCACTCACGAATTTGCTGAAGAAGAAACAGTTTGAGTGGATACCAGAAGCAGACCAAGCATTTGATGGCCCTTGACGTAGTTACCTGCATCAAAAGAATATGGGTTAGGTTGAGACTCCAAGTGCAGAGTGTATAGTATAGGAAAGACTGTTTTCCCCACGAGGGGTGACTTGAGGGTTTAATATCGAACTCTCGGGGAATAGTAGTGAAAGATTTATCTTCTTATCCTTCTCTTGAAACCTACAAAACAAAGTAAATTGTTTTGGCCCTAACCTCACCAAGTGGTTGTCAAGCACAAGGTGTGAGAATGATATCAAAATAAAATGAATGCAAAACAGTAAATAAATATGCAATGATGATAAATAAATAAATATGCAAGGATGGTGTAAACAATGATGGATGATATTTTTGGGTTTTGTATTGTGAATGCAAGATGCAAAAGTGTTTTTGTATTTTCGGATTTTTAAATGGCAGAAAATGTAAGTGGATAAAAGTTGTTGGAAAGGTGTTTCTTATGATTAAAAATGGACCGGGGTTCATGGTTTCAAAAATGCACTCTCTCTTTAATAAAGTGGTAGACAATGGAACACTAGAATTGACATATGAGATTGCAACAAAAAGGTTCATGACAAGTTACTAATTATATGGGCATCACGTCCTAACTAGAGATCTTTTGTTTATTAATCTCTCTTATACTCCACCAAGATGCGAACTAAATCATAACACCTTAGTAATTAAGATAAATCAGAGCATAGCATTAAGTTTCATGACATGAAGTTAAAATAAGAACATGCTAGATCTAGTCATGGAGTAGTGGCAATGGTCACACCCACATCTCCGGTAGCAAGGTATTTTTCTTTATCCCTAGTGAGGCAACAAAGTAAGGTAAAAACCCAAGTGGATCGCGGAACTTTGTCTCACGTTCACCGCACTAGCCACCCCCCGTTACTCCAACTAATGCACACGTTCCCCCTCACACGCTCTCATACACATGCTTGATCAAAACAAGTAACAAGAACGGGTATATAATATGCATCTACTTTCATAACTGAAACAAAACTATTGCAATCTCAAACATATATTAACTCATAAAAAGATCCACCACAAAGGTATTATATAGATGACCGTAATCATGTTCAACAGCTCATACGGTACTAATTAGTGAAGCTCAAGAGAGGATAGATACATAAGTTACTTCCACAAACCCATAGTCCAGGGGTGGACTACTCCCTCTTCATCATGGAGACGGTGGAGAAGATGGAGACCACGCCGGCAGCGCCCCCCGGAGTTTTCCCCCTCGAATCTGCAACTCCAGGTCTCTGTTTCGTGGTTTCTGTGTTTCTGCGGCGCTCCTTTCCGAAGGGCGTCGGGGACTATTTTTATAGTCGTTTTTAGGTCAAGACGGAGGCTCGGGAAAAAAGATCGATGGCAACGGAGCCACGAGGCCCAGATGGTGGGTCCCACGCGGCCAGATTCCTTGGCCACGTGGGCCACCCTCTTCTGGCCCTCGGGCCTCCGTTTGTTCGCTTCCTTCGCTCCCACGCTTCGTTCCTTCCAAAAACTGATGCTCGTAAATTATTAGGTCATTTGGACGTCGTTTGGGTCCCTGAAACATCAAAATATAGAAAATAGGGTTTTCTGCCTGTGCAGGGTTAATTCCAGAAAAATAGGGAAACAATGAAATATTCCCAAAATCAATATAAATCAATGATATAACCCTTATATGATGCAAATATGATTGAAATATAAGTAATATAATGCAAAGTTCATGTATGCATTTTACATGCATCAACATCCCCAAGCTTAACCTATACTCGTCCTCGAGTATGAAGGTGATAAAACTAACATGGACTTTGCAATTTAATACTATCAAAGGATATCAAAGATGATTACTATTGCTACATAGAGTCAAATGATTCATTCTTCAAAGGAGTAGCAATATACAAGATAGATTATGAAGTGATATCAAATATTCAATGTAAGGATGTTCAATGATAATTCACAAAGTGTAAAATAGAAGAAAGTACTATGGACCAAATGTATGCATAATGAAAAGTAAAAACATCCTATAATGGTCATAGAGTATTCTTGTAAATCTGAATATAAAAGGTGGACACTTTGGAAAGATCTATAAATGAGTAGAGGTAAAGCATGCATAAGTTTCATCTAACTTCCAAATGCTTCTACTTAAGTTAATGTTTGCAATGTGGTATTCATTGGTGTCAAGCTCTCATTACCCCTATCATAGCATCTTGAATAGTTAAAGTTTAAAGTGAAAGCAAATATGAGTAGTGTGCTTGACAAAGTATGGGTTGAATGTCTCATGCCCCGTGAATACGAGTACCTACACCACGGTGTTACTCAACTTGGGACACAAAAGCAAGTTCAAGTTAAGGTCATTGAAGTAATATAATAGCGTCATCAAGAGCGTCAACTGGGGTACCTCTTGTCCCAGGACATGAAACAAGCCCATGTCAAAATGACAAGACAAACAAACAAAATGAACAATCTCCACACCCTTTTTATTTACTATTGGTATAGCTTTTTATTGTGGGGTGCATCACTGAAGGTTCACCATAGCATGTAAGTAAATTTCCACCATGAATGATGCATGGCTTAGATTAGCGGCCCAGGCGTCTCCCTAGCCATTTATACAAACTCATTAAACTCACTAAGCTTCCACATTTATTTGGCACCATGATAAAGCATCCATAAACAAAAGTACATGATATCAACAAAATATAAAGAGCACATGAAAGCTTGCCATGTGACAGCACATATGAGCTAACTCCCAACCAAGACTCTTGTCAAGCTCACAAGTTCATAATTTTAATCACAATGGGTCATGTTTATTAAGTGCAACAAAAGTAAGGTGTGCATCAAGTTCGTGAGAGCTCTTTAACCAACTTTTTCATAACAATCAATAACATAAGCATTTTAATTCAGAAGTATAGATAATACAAAATAACATGATAAACATACTCAGAATAGCATAAAGCTAATAGGTAGATATGGTGGACTCACTGAAAAAACTTTGGTTGAAGGTGTTGGAAAACAAGTTTTTACTTGTTGGAATTTTTGGGCTAGCAAGAGGGAGAAAGTAGACCGTCTAAATGCATTGATCGAAAAACAGAAGTTAGACGTGTGCAAACCGAGAGTGTGTTGGTCCAGTGGGGTTGTCTTCACATCCCCAAGCTTATGGTCTTCACCATCCTTGGATAGCTCTTGGTGCATCTCCTCTAATCCCTGTGAAAAAACTTCAAAACACCGTTTCTCCCATTTCTTTTCTGTGGGTGACATTAGTAGTGATAGACAAACGAATTACTTGCTGCATAAAATCCTTAAACAAAAATTCATATGAATGTCCAGAAAGTGTATAATGTTGTATGCCTACTTATAAACTCAATTGGATAAAAAAGATTCAAGTTAAAAGTTCAAAGAATGCATCAAACAAAATGGGACAGAATCTGTCCAGAAAAACAGCAGCAGCAAAACGTATTTTTCTACCCTACTTAAATATGTCAAAAAATTCTGAAAAATTCATGCTTACAGAGGATGAAAAGTTGCAACTACAGTTCAAATATCAGCTCATTCGGAGTTACAGAATAGGAATTAAAAATCATACCGTGCACAGATTCGTGCTGGAATAAAATCTCCGAATGCAAATAGCAACTTTTTCAAACCAAAATAGGTAAAACTTGGCACTTTATTAAAAATTCCAGAAACAAAACTAAAAACTAAGTCTCTTGTTACAGCAAGAGGACACAAAGAAAAAAAAAACAACCGGGTTGCCTCCCGTAAAGCGCTTTCTTTATAGCCATGTAGCTAGGCTTCTTACTTGATATTTATTGTGGACGAAGCTCATGAGGGAGCTTGAACTTTGATGTGTCCCTCTTCCTTGGGAAGTGTTCCATGCACTTCTTGTGTGGAAACTGAAACTTCACATTCCCTTCTTTTGAATCAATGATAGCACCTGTGGTACGAAGAAAAGGTCTTCCAAGAATAATTGGACTAGAGGTTTTATTCCCCATATCCATGATTAGAAAATCAACAGGTACAAATGTCATATGCAACTCTACCATAACATCACTTACTTTTCCTAAAGCATGTTTAATGGAATCATCAGCAAGTGCAAGTTCAATAGAGCATTTTTCAAGATTCTTTAATTCAAGTACTTCATATAATTCTTTAGATAAAACAGAGACACTAGATCCTAGATCTAATATAGCATGGTGTGTCTCTTTTCCAATGGTTACTAGTACTTTGGGAATCCATATATCCCCAAGCTTAGGTGGTATCATAGCTTCTTGGTTGTACCTAGCAATCTTTTCTTTTAAAACATGATTAGCAATATAAGAACCAAAACCTGCTTGGTTAACATTGATGGAAGGATCACTTGCAAATTTTTGTAAGATAGATATTAATTCATGCAAGCTACAATTCTCTAAGTCAAGTAATGGTTCCTTGACTTCACTAAGCATTTTAACTTCCTCAACTTTTCTCTCTTTCATTACCATAATAGTTTCCTTAGCAATTCTCTCTTGCTCATGAATATGTTCCCAAGATTTATTTATAACCTCTTGACAATATTTAATTGTTTCCTCATGTTTTTGAGCTATAATGGTGTTCTTTAATGAGGAAACTTCCTTAGTGAGCTGATCTACCCTTTCAAACAAAGAGTCTTGTTTTTCAAACTTAGATATAAATTCCTTATTAAGCTCCTTTTGAGTAGATATAAATGATCTAATGGTGTTTTCCAAATCACTAGAAACATTACTACTAGTGGTATATTTGTTTGGCACATATGGGGGTTTATTATAGGAATTATAATTGTTGTTACCATACCCATTATTACCATAGTTCCTAATGAAGTTAACATCAACATTTTCAGGATTATTACCAACTAGTTCTTGCAAAGGCACATTTTCAATATTTTGTTTATTAATGAAAGCAAGAATAGTGTCCATTTTAGATGACAAATCATTTGTTTCTTCTATGGAGTTTACTTTCTTAGATGGATTAGGTGCTCTATCAGTATGCCATTGACTATAGTTTTGCAAAATACTTTCCAATATGTTCTTAGCTTCTACTATAGTTTTTCCCATAAAAGCCCCTCCAGCAGCGGAATCAAGAATATTTCTAGACATGTAATTTAGACCATTGTAAAAAGAGTGTAATATGGTCCATTCGTTAACCCCATGTGATGGACAAGTTCTAAGCATAAGTTTTATCCTATCCCAAGCCATGGCAACATGTTCATTTTCATTTTGCCTAAAAGAAAGAATATTGTTTCTATTTTGCAAAATTTTAACAGGAGGATAATATTTCTTAATGAAAGCTTCTTTTAGATCATCCCAAGAATTAATGCTACCAGTAGGTAATGAATGCAACCACTCTTTAGCTTTTCCTCTAAGTGAGAAAGGAAATAACTTCAGTTTTAGAATATCACTTTCCACATTTTTAAACTTTTGCATGTCACATATTTCAACAAAATCATGAAGATGCATAGAGGCATCCTCCATAGCACTACCGCCAAATTGTTCCCTAGTTATCAAGTTCAACAAACTAGGACTTACTTCATAACTATCAGCTTTTATCTCAGGTGTGGCAATGGGCCTAGCAATAAATTGATCATTTGGAGTGTTTGTGTAATCACACAACTTAGTTCTTTCTCCCATTTTTGCAAGTTTTTATGTGTTTTTTAATTTTTTATGCAAAACTGAAAATAAAATGATACTAAAAATGCAAACCGAAATAACAAATGCAACACAAAATGCAAAACTGAAAATAAAAATGCAAACCGAAATATAAATATGATATGCAAGACAATAACAAAACAAAATAAAATGCTTTGAAGGTAAAGATGGATAAGATGATGCTCACGTAGGTGCAACCTCCCCAAGCTTAGGTGTTTGCACAAGTTGGTGATGAAGTTGACTTTGTTGTGAGATACCCTTGGATAAACCTTTACAGCAATGATTCCCCGGCAACGGCGCCAGAAAACTGTCTTGATGGCCCTTGACGTAGTTACCTGCGTCAAAAGAATATGGGTTAGGTTGAGACTCCAAGTGCAGAGTGTATAGTATAGGAAAGACGGTTTTCCCCACGAGGGGTGACTCGAGGGTTTAATATCGAACTCTCGGGGAATCAGTAGTGAAAGATTTATCTTCTTATCCTTCTCTTGAAAACCTACAAAACAAAGTAAATTGTTTTGGCCCTCAACCTCACCAAGTGGTTGTCAAGCACAAGGTGTGAGAATGATATCAAAATAAAATGAATGCAAAACAGTAAATAAATATGCAATGATGATAAATAAATATGCAAGGATGGTGAAACAATGATGGATGATATTTTTGGGTTTTGTATTGTGAATGCAAGATGTAAAAGTGTTTTTGTATTTTCGGATTTTTAAATGGCAGAAAATGTAAAGTGGATAAAAGTTGTTGGAAAGGTGTTTCTTATGATTAAAAATGGACCGGGGTTCATGGTTTCACAAATGCACTCTCTCTTTAATAAAGTGGTAGACAATGGAACACTAGAATTGACATATGAGATTGCAACAAAAAGGTTTCATGACAAGTTACTAATTATATGGGCATCACGTCCTAACATAGAGATCTTTTGTTTATTAATCTCTCTTATACTCCACCAAGATGCGAACTAAATCATAACACCTTAGTAATTAAGATAAATCAGAGCATAGCATTAAGTTTCATGACATGAAGTTAAAATAAGAACATGCTAGATCTAGTCATGGAGTAGTGGCAATGGTCACACCCACATCTCCGGTAGTGATACCCAATGATGCTACTATGACGGGCGCGTAGTTGACGAGGGAATCTTGATGCGGTGTTGCTTCTTCGCTCCCCGACAACGGCGCCAGAAAACAGTCTTGATGGCCCTTGAAGAGGTTGATCTACGACGCCAGAAAACACTTTGTTGATCTCCGGTGCGTAGTTACCTGCGTCAAAACTAAATGGGTTAGGTTGAGACTCCAAGTGCAGAGTGTGTAGTAGTGGAAGACTTGTTTTCCCCACGAGGGGTGACTCGAGGGTTTAATATCGAACTCTCGGGGAATCAGTAGTGAAGATATATCTTCTTATCCTTCTTTTGGTTACCTACAAAACAAAGTTAAATGTTTTGGTCCTCAACCTCACCTGTGGTTGTCAAGCACAAGGTGTAAGAATGATATCAAGATAGTTATGCAATGCAAACAGGAAATAAATATGCAATGGTGGTGGATGCAATGGTAAATGATATTTTTGGGTTTTTAATGATGTATGCAAGATGAAAAGTATTTTTGTATTTTCGGATTTAATGATGGCTGAAAATAGAAAAGTGGTATATGGTGTTGGAAAGGTGTTTCTTATGATTAAAAATGGACCGGGGTTCATGGTTTCACAAATGCACTCTCTCTTTATAAAGTGGCAGACAATGGAACACACACAGAGTTAACATATGAGATTGCAACACAAAGTTTGATAACAAGTTACTTAGATATATGGGCATCACGTCCAAACATAGAAACCTTTTGATTATTAGTCTCTCTTATACTCCACCAAGATGCGAACCAAATCATAACACCTCAGTAATTAAGATGACTCAGAGTATAGCAATAAGTTTCATGACATGAAGTGAAAATAAGAACATGCTGGATCTAGTCACAGGAAGAAGCTTGGTCACCCTCAACCCTTGCAGCATGGTATTTTTGTTTATCCCTAGTGAGGTAACAAAGTAAGGTAAACACCCAAGTGGATCGCGATATTAAGTTGTCAGCTTACCGCACTCACCACTCCCCGTTACTCCAACTAATGCACACGTTCCCCCACACACGCTCTCATAAACATGCTTGATCATAACAAGTTGACAAGAACGGGGTACATAATATGCATCTATACTCATAACTGAAACAAACATTGCAATCTCAAACATATATTAACTCATAGAAAGATCCACCACATAGGTATTACAAATATGACCGTAATCATGTTCAGCAGCTCATATTCTACTAATTAGTGAAGCTCAAGAGAGGAGAGATACATAAGTTACTTCCACAAACCCATAGTCCAGAGGTGGACTACTCCCTCTTCATCATGGAGACGGTGGAGAAGTCGATGGAGAGGATGGAGACCACACCGGCAGCGCCCCGCCGGAGTTTTCCCCCTCCAATCTGCAGCTCCTGATCTCTGTTTCGGTGTTTCTGTGTTCGTGCGGCGCTCCCTTCGCGAAACGTCAGGGGACCTTTTTTATAGGCGTTTTTAGGTCAAGACGGAGTCGGTGGACGAAAGGTCGACGGCAGCGGAGCCACGGGGCCCAAATGAGTGGGCCCCACGTGGCCACAGTACCTGGCCACGTGGGCCACCCTCTTTCGGCCTTCTGGCCTCCGTTTGCTTGCTTCCTTCGCTCCGAGGTCTTCCTCCTTCCAAAATACTGACGCCTGTATTTTCCATAATTTTTGGACGACGTTTGGGTCCCTGAAACATAAAAGGAAAGAAATAGGGTTTTTCTGCCTGCGCAGGGTTAATTCCATAAAAATAGGAAACAATTGATTTATTTCCTAAAATCATTAAATAACAGTAATATAACCCTTATATGATGCAAATATGATTGGAATATGTGTGATATAGTGCAAAGTTCATGTATGCATTTTACATGCATCAACATCCCCAAGCTTAACCAATACTCGTCCTCGAGTATGAAGGTGATAAAACTAACATGGGCTTTGCAATATAGCACTAACAATGGATATCAAAGATGATTGCTACTGCTACATAGAGTCAAATGATTCATTCTTCAAAGGAGTAGCAATATGCAAAACAGTTTATGAAGTGATATCAAGTATTCAATGCAAGGATATTCAATGATAGTTCACAAAGTGTAACATAGTAGCAAGTAATATGGACATTCTTACTTTTGCATACATGTGGTCCATAGAGTGATGATGAAAATCTGAATATGTTTGGTGGACACTTTGGAAAGATGAATAAGTGAGTAGAGGTAAAGCATGCATAAGTTTCATCTAACCTCCAAACTCTCCTACTTAAGTTAATGATTGCAATGTGGTAATACTTGGTGTCAAGCTCTCATTCCCCTATCATAGCATCTTGAATGATTATAGTTTAATGTGAGAGCAAATATGAGTAGTGTGCTTGACAAAGTAAAGGTTGGATGTCTCATGCCCCTTGAATACAAGTACCTACACCATGAGTTACTCAACTTGGGAAAAGCAAGTTCAAGTTATCTATCATCTATTATATATTAAAAGTAGATTATGGGCTAACCAGAAATTAGAGAATTACTCTAGAAATTACCACAAAAATCAGAAACATCTGACCGTTAGTTTAATTAAATAACTGATCTCAACCAATGGATCTAAACAAAAAAAAAGTTGATTGGAGTAAAATTACCTACCATTGCCATTATGTTGGAACAACCTTTTTGGTCCTTGCGGTTTAGAATTAAATTAGGTTTCCTTCCCTCACCATACGAGAAAAGAATAGTTTAGTGCGCCGCCGGCCACATATCACCTGCTTGCATTGTCGCGCCCTCCATCGGCGGCCGAGCTGGCAAATTCCGATCGAGCGCCTGCCTACAAGCAAACTCCCAGAAGCACCGTTGCCCTCAAGCCTGAACCTTTACGTGATTGGTGTCATAGCCAGCCAATGAGCCACCGGAAAATAGGATGGGAATCTATGAGCGATTGAGCTCTGCTGATTATTTGCTACGTGTTTCAGATGCTGAAGAAGCAAGACATGCTAACTAGCTAGAACAAGCCAACAAGGTCGATCGATACGGACGATGCCGCAGCTGACGTATACGGACATGCAGTTGCCACAGTCAGCTGTATTCATTCATCTTTTTGTATGGGAGCGGCACGGCAGCGTGGCGATTACAGTCGTTCGATGGCGTCGGCCACCATGTTACAATGGCCGTTATTGGGATCAACCAGGTCAGGCCGGCTTCCTTCAGACCATGTACGTGCTAAGTTTGATAATACATAGCAGTAATTCATCTGTTTGTATGGAGCAGCACGATAGCCTGGTCATACAGTGGTTCGACGTTGTCAGCCACCGTCTCACAATGGCCGGTGAGATTAAACAGGTACGTGTAAGTTTGATCGTTAGAAAATAGCACCAATGGTGTAAATAGTATTTTTTAAGCAAGAAACTTTATCACGACTGAAGTTCATCAGATTAATGTGCACACATACATGCTTCATCTCTTGCAGCATATATACTGACAGTACTTATATACTTAAATTTGTATCCATAAAACCTACAGATTGCAGAAGAATATCAAGTCATCAACGAGCATGCAGGCGAGATCTTACCGGCACGTCCGCGGCGGCTCATCATGCAAATGCTTCCATAGTCAAATCTTAATATGGTTTGGAGCAAAACAAGATACTAAAATCTTAGGCTCGTATGAATTTCTGTCTTCACTTGAGCACTATATTCCATTAACTGAATCGTCAGGGAGTAAATTATTTTATTGATGTGGTGCATTATATGACTGTGATTGAAATTTGTCCCACGTGCTAACATGAATATACATTATGTTTACATATTTTGTTGCAGGTTTCTTTATATAATTTTCCTTTTTATATACTAATACGACGCTGTGGATATAGTATTTCTAATGTTGGATGATCTCAAACAATCTTCAGTGATTCCTGGTACAACATCCTGGTCTACAAAATCAATAGAAATTACTCTGGATTGTTTTAAGTCTATTTCGAACCAGAGAGATTTTTTTTAATGTTAATTCTTTATTATTGCGACTCTCTACCATGACTGACCCATGATCTGAAATACAGTTAATGCAATTTTAGAGAGCATAGGAAGATTTAGTCTGAGTGTGGCATTAGAGATAAATTATAGATCGCAAACCGATTTAGCAGGCAAGTATTTGTTGTTTTGGGTTGGTAAAACTGTAAGGATTAGGAGGCAGCAAATGTGTGAAGGTTGTAGTGGTACAAGAAAATATGTTTATATAATATTTTGAATCATGTCCGAGTAGGCTTCCTATTTTCTATTACAGCTTATAGATAAAAAAAGGTGCAACTCAAAGGTAGACCAGTAACATGGCAAGTTTCAGAGTTGGCAAATCTTCGCTCCTACCAATTGGATCTTGGACATTTGAGGTATTGTATTTATGCACTTCAAATAAATCAAAATTTCATCCTTCACAAAACGCATGTCCATGATAACTTTTCATTTCAATTTCTATGTATTAATTGATATTTTCCAATGCAAGAATCTTGCAGTTAATGCTTAGGATCATATTTTCATATGATAATATAAAACTTCAGGAAAGGTTCTTATAAAAAACAAGCTTCTGCCCATCATTGGGAATGTAAACAAGCAGTGCGTCTAGAAGGAGGGAGTTAGTAAAATATGATTCTTTTGACTACGATTGCTTATTCCATGATTTGGCATGTGTCACAAACTATGCTTTATAAATACCGAACGTCGTGAACAGTTTTTGATTTACTTTATCTCTCTGGAAATAATTGACTGCCTTTTATTTTAGTTTTTCAGAAGGACCTTTCTTACTCCTGGGTGGATGTCAACTTGCATTTTAAGGTAAAAGTTAATCAATTTTATATGTCAACCTGCGGCCAAGCCTTACGCTCCTGGTCGGATCGAAGGTGTTGCCGTCTTCAGCTGGTCATCCGCCATGGTCCTCCAACTGCAGTACCTAATGCTCCATTTATAGTCTCTCCATTTGTACAGGAGGGAGTATGTCGGAGATCTGATTTTGGTGGATTTCAAGTAAAACGGAGAAAAGCAGATTTGGTGACCAGCGGTGGACAAGAAAGGGAAATGGAACGGTGAGAAATGGGGTAAATGTGGACATCTGAGGGAAGAGAGTTAAACAAAGGTAAATTGTTGTTTAATTATTAATCTACCAGGCCACTTAATCAACGAATAAAAACTCATGTTCAACTCTTATAACAGCAGGAATATGCAAATCAAACGGCAGAAAAGTCGACTGGAATTTAGTTCTATCTCATGCCACTGAGTTTTACCAAATCCAATTTTTCGTTAATTATCCGTGAAATTTAAAACTATATATATCACATTTAAAATTCAAATCAATAGTTTAAGATCAGTTGAGCATATAAATTGAGTTAGGTGAATTCAAAGATTCTTTTGAACCATCGAGTAGGATCCTTGGCGTTTTAAATTAAGGAGATGTGCAGGAACCAAGTCAAAATCGGTTGACTAAGAAATGCCACAGTGCTCTAGCCAGGGAAAAAAGGTCATTGCCAATCTTTATATAAAATTAATAAATATTGAACAAATAATTATTAGAAATGCACGTTCCCTCTTAGGATTCGGTTATATGCCGATTTTTATTAGGTTCTAGATAATTATTTACACTGACCATATATTTTATTCAAAAGGCCCTCAAGATGTTTTTATTTGGTTGTATAGAATTAATTCCACTTTATGGACCATATAATAATTTATAAAAGACCACCAAGGAGTTGCCCGCGCATGTGCGCGGGCCATTGTGCTAGTTGAAAGTAATAATAGTATCATCAAGAGCGTCAACTGGGGTACCTCTTGTCCCAGGATATGGAACAAGCCCATATCAAAATGACAAGACAAACAAACAAGATGAACCACCTCAACACCCTTTTTATTTACCATTGGAATAGCTTTTTATTGTAAGGTGTGTCATAGATAATTCACCATAGCATGTAAGTAAATTTCCACCATGAATAATGCATGGCTTAGATTAGCGGCCCAGGCGTCTCTCTAACCATTTATACAAACTCATTCAAACTAAATCTTTTCCCCTTATTTCACCATGATAGGCATCCATAGACAAAACCACATGATATCAACTTAAATGGAGCATGTTGAAAGCTTTGCATGTGACAGCACATATGGGCTAACTCCCAACCTTGGACATTTATCAAGCCACTAGCATCATAATCTTAATCACAATGGGTCATGTTTATTTATAGCAATGATAGTAAAAATGTGCATCAAGTTCATGAGAGCTATATAACCAACTTTTCCCATGGCAATCAATAACATAATCATTTTCATTCAGAGGTATAGATAACAGAAATATCATGATGAACATACTCGGAATAGCATATAGCTAGTAGGTAGATATGGTGGACTCACTGGAATAACTTTGGTTGAAGGTGTTGGAAACAAGTTTTGACTTGTTGGAATGTTTGGGCTAGCAAAAGGGAGAAAGTTGACCATCTAGATGCATGCATGAGTGTCCATAGAACTAACTAATCCATGTTAAACCAAGTAAAATAACAATCAGCACCAAAACATGAATAAGTTATAGCTCTTCAAAAAGGATTTGCAAACTATTACTCATAAACAAGCTCATGAATCATGCAACTATATGTATCATTAAAAATCAACTCAAACATCCCTTTTCCCAATCTTATAAAAGCATCCAACATATTTCAACCCATATTTCCAGTATCTCTCCCATATATAAATGATAGTGTGGTGGTCTCTTAAAACAAATCAAACCAAAACAAAACAAAAGACGCTCCAAGTTTATGCGATAAAGTGTTTCGATCGAAAAACAGAAGTTGGACGTGCGCAAACCGAGAGTGTGTAGGTCCAGCGGGGTTGTCTTCACATCCCCAAGCTTATGGTCTTCACCATCCTTGGATAACTCTTGGTGCATCTCGTCCAATCCCTGTAAAAAAACTTCAAAACACCGTTTCTCCCATTTCTTTTCTGTGGGGTGCATTAATAGTGATAAACAAATATGTTTCTTGCTGCATATAATCCTTGAACAAAAATTCATATGAGCTGTCCAGAAAGTGTATAATGTTTTATGCCTACTCATAAACTCAATTGGATCAAAAAGATTCAACTTAAAAGCTCAAAGCATGCATCAAACAAAATGGGACAGAATCTGTCCAAAAAACAGCAGCAGTAAAACGTGTTTTTCTACCCTACCAAACTTTCTCGAAAAATTCCGAAAAAATTCATGCATACAGAGGATGAAAGGTTGCAACTACAGTTCAAATATGAGCTCATTCGGAGTTACAGAATAAGAATTAAAAATCATACCGTGCACTGATTCGTGCAGGAATAAAATCTCCGAACGCTATAAGCAACTTTTTCAAACCAAAAAGGGTAAAACTTGGCACTTTATTGAAAATTCTAGAACCTAAACTAGACACAAAGTCTCTTGTTACAGCAAGAGGATGTAGGGACCCCGGATCAGCTGTCCGAAATTCCCTTGTGCCTACAACATCAGCGATCCCATGATCAGTGTGTCGCTGAGCACAATCAAACTTGTATCGAAAGAACATCCATAAATACCGAATCATAATACTTACTTGATTGAAGTAATACTTCTTCAATAGGTTCTTGCAGCGGAATCACCAAACAACGTGGAGCCCAAGTCATTTGCCAAAACACCTACAGGCAACTGACTGGGAAGACGGCCTAGTTCGCAAAGACGTCGACGAACTCTCAATCTTCAGCATACTCCTCATCTTCGGCGTAGGTCTTCTCGATGAAAATCTGGACATTGGAATATCCAGGGACACAGCCATGAGTACAATTACGTACTCGCAAGACCACCACCAGGTTTAAGTTTTCATGGTAATGCAATAAAAGCGTTTTCAAAAACTGGGATAGCTGCTATATATGACTATAGGGCTTAATTTTTGCAAACGATGCTTTTAGACATAGAGAATACAACATCTCTATATCTTTGTTGAAAAAGGCATTTGGAGATATAACTCTCCTTCTTTTAGAAATGGCAGGAACCATTTCCACGTTTGAAAACACTTTTGTAAAACTTTTTCAAAACACTAGGATAGGGATGCCCCTTTTTCTTTTCCGGTTCCGACTGGTTGACTCCCCGAGACCAACCATCTTCTCCCAAATTCCGTACCTCCCAGGTACCTCCTTGATGTCTCCTTTCTCCTTTGCCGAAAACAGTTTCTTTTTTTAAAAACATAAAATGCCCATACGCCTAGATCGGTGGCCTTTCCAACCGTCCATGACCGAGGACTCGGCTATTCGAATAGATTTACACTCTGCAGAGGTGGTGCACTTTCACCACACCAAACAGTCATTCCGCCGTGATCAGCCACGGTCCTCATACGACAGTATGCGGTGTTTCGGATAACATGATCAAAGCTTTCCACTAATCCACTCTAGTAGTACAGAGGACTCCCGCTAGGTTTGTTCCCCTCGGCACCGTGTGCTCCACTAGACCCCTGGTCTCTCTTAGACGCCACACCGCCACGGCAGGGGACCCAACGTAATCGTCCGGCGCGGGTCCATCCGCATGTGTATTGCCTCGTACAGACGACAACCCGGCTTCGAGGGACTCTAACCCTTATAGAAGTATGAGACCTTCCGTACTAAAATGGACAAGCTTCCGGCTAAGCCCTACCCATATCAGGTAGTGTGGTTGCACGGGTTAATTGTTCGGGCGGCCGCTAGGGCAGTACTTTGTTTTTCAAAACATCTCCACCTCCGACTGCTCCCAGCAGCTCGGGTTTTCACAAACTCTCCGAATGCTCCCAGCACTTCGGGTTTTCATAAACACCTCCATTTGCTCCCAGCAACATGGGTTTTATAAAATACTTTCTCGCCGATCGCTCCCAGCGACTCGAGTTTTTCCTCTGGAAACATTTTACCAAAGACCAGGCTCCCATCCGATAGTTTTGAGATAAGGATGTAAGGATATACTACTAGAAAATATAATTTTCTTGATAGCGCCTTCAGTAGAAGGCTTCTCAAGTGCAGACCTATTTTTATAAAACCTAATATATACTAGTAGATATCTTTGGCCAAACAATATTTTGTAAAATAGTTTTTGCGAGGCAAAATGCCACGGAAGAAATAAAACATGATGTAAAAATAATAGGATTTCATTAGAGTGGTGAGGTGGCTTGCCTGGCTGGGTAATATGTCCTTGGTCTTGATTCTTGATGTTCCCCAGGTTCACTCCTCACTTCCAGTTCCTTTCCGATCGTATCTAACGTCGTAAACAGGAAAAGGAACAACACTCAGAATACAGGACAATGCCACGAAGACATAACAAACAACAAGCATTTGCACAAATCACTAAGCTAACAACCAACAGCAAGTAATTCACTTGGTTAAACAACAACAAGAAATAAGTCCATACAGCTAAGACAAACAACAAACACACTTAAGAAAGTATACACAGCAACTCTAATAGTTAAAAAGGTAGTTCTAACTAAACACTGAAGCAGAACACCCTTTAGGGTGATTAGGTCAAAAAAAAACCAAGGGCTGCTACAAGAGTTCAGGAAATATATCAGACAAAAGTACCTTAACAAGCAGGCATTACCAAAAGCGTTAAGCACACTCACATGTAAGCATGCTACTAGCTCTAGGGACATCTACTATTAAGTAGCTAGGCAACCAACAAAGTTTCACAACACTGCTAACACAAGTTAATGACTAGGAGTTAAGGTGCAGGTGGGTTATTTAATAGAACACCACGAACACTACTGCAAAGGAGCGTGCTGACAACAATCTAAAATAACAAAACTACTAACAATACAACAAGAAGGGTACACAATACTATTATCTAACAAACATGTTCGGCAACCACAACACTATTTATTAAACTACACCTATGGTTGGGGTAGGGATTAGGCATCTACTAGGTATCACTACCAAGCAATGACAAGCAACAATAATCAAACAACAGTCGGAAGGAGGGGTCGAAGAACTTCCAGGGTCCAAGCCGGGAACTTTGATCCGTAGGGGTAGTCGTCGTCGTGGAAGTAGACGAAGTGGTTGTACTCGAGTTGTCGTGGTACGGTCTTGTCGACGGTCGGGTACACGGTGTCGGTGACACTCTTGTCGTAGAACACGGAGAGGCATCGGTCGGACCAAAACAAGCGCCGGAGGGGAATCCGTTGGATCGGAGACATGCTCCGGAAGGGATCCGGGAGACACCGGGAAGACATCGGGAAACACCGGGAGGATGTCGGGAGACATCGGGAAACATCGTGAAGACGTCGGGGAAACATCGGGAAACATCGGGAAGATATCGGGAAGGTGTCGGGAGACATCGGGAAACATCGGGAAGAAGTCGGGAAACATCGGGAAGATGTCGGGAAACATCGGGAAACATTGGGAAGATATCGGGAACGTGTCGGAGACATCGGGAAACATCAGGAAGATGTCGGGAAACATCAGGAAGATGTCGGGAAACATCGGGAAGATGTCGGGAAACATCGGGAAACATTCCGTTGAACAAACGGAGGGATCCGTTGGACGGACGCCCAACGGAAACAGGAGTCGGACAGGGGCACGGTAACACGACATCGGGAAGAAACACGGGAACACCACCGGAACAGCGCGCGCACGGAAAACACAAGCGCGCGCAGGCTCATTGACACGTCGGGACGGAACATCGGGAAAAATCATGTAACCGGAAACATGGTCATGGGCACCGGAAAGGCGCACACGAAAACACTGGAGGATGCGTAACAGCGCAACGGGATGCAACACCTCGATGGGTGGACAACACGGACACATCGGACGCCGGAGAAAACACACGCCGGGAAGACCCGCCGGACGGAGACATCCGTTGGACAAAATCCTGCGCCGGTAGGGATTCCGTCGGGCAGATTGGCGATTCCGTGAAACCGGAGATCACACACGGAAGGCCAGAGCACGGGACACGGAAGGGCAGCACGGCCACTGCAGGGGCTACCAAGGGCGGGGCTTGGCGTGGCGTGCCGGGAGCCGGAGACGGGGCAACTCGTGGAGGAGCCGGCTGGTTGCGACGCCGGGGTCGAGGCGGCTACGGGAGGACGCGACCCGGGGCAGCGGCGCCCGAACGCGGGGAGGAGAGGTCGGGGGCATCACTGGACGGACGGCTCGAGCGGCGTCGGGCGAGGGCCTTGCGAGGAGGACGTCGAGCGGAGGGGGACGGCCGCGCGAGGATGGAGGAGAGGGGCGCGTGAGGTGGTGCCGGCCGTGGGCAGCGCGAGGGCGCACAGGGGGAGAAGGCTCGGCGCGGGCTAGCGGGGGCCGGTCGACCGAGGAAGACGAGGCGGGGAGGTGGCGCTCTGGGGCGACGAGCGCCGGTGGACGGCGGTGGTGGAGGGTGGCGCCGGGCCTGGCCAGGGCGACGGCGGCCTGAGCAGGAGGTGGAGCAAGGGGGCGCGGGGGTCGGCCGGGTGTGTGCGTGGTGTGCGTGCGTGCGTTGTGTGGCTGGGAGGAGAGGAAGAAGAGGGGTTGGTGGGAGGATAAGGTCCAGGGACCTTTTTGCGAGGTGGGAGGACTTTGATGCAAATACAGGGAAAGGGAGGGAGGCGGCTGGGGAGGAAATCAAAAATTCCAGGGCATACCTAGGGTTTCAGCTCTTGGTGGGCTTGGGCCAAAAGTGGCAAGGCTGGGCTGCTCTCCCTCTCACTAAAACAGTTTTATTTTGCAAAAACCTTTTGACAAAACACTTATAAAACATAAACAAATATTTTTGAATAAAAGGGTCACATATGACCAAAAGAATGTTTAGTAAAATTGCTAGAATTTTGGAAATACTTTTATTCACAACATATTTTAAAATCCATTTCTGGCCTTTTGGTAAATACTTTGTAATAAATAAGAAAATGTTTTCAAAACATATATTTTTGAAATGATATGAGAGGGGATGTAGTAGAGATCACAAAAGTGATTTTTAAATAAACAACTTCTTTGAAAAGTATTTTAGATAACTTTTGAAAACAAGGAAAACAAGAGGCTTTTTAATAAACTCCAAAACTTGAAGAGAAGAAATTGGAAGGTAGTTCAACTCAAAACTTTATAATTTTCAAAAGGTTTCGATATAGAAAAGTTGTGGGTTAATATACTCCCCACTTGCATTAGTTTTCAAAAGGGTGTTGAAAATAGGAGTTTTAAAATAAGGGCAACAAAGTTTGGAAATGGGCAGGAGAGATTAGATAGATCTCCATAGTTTTATAAACAGGTACTTCTGCAAATACTTTACTTTCTCAAATCTTAGGCCTTCGGGTAGTTGATAAAATCAAAGCATCTTTGAAAAAGGATTTTGGCCACAAATAAGATAGGAGAAGATATATGGAATATTTTTCTTGTCATGACACGATCACTAAGAGGTAGGGTTTAAGTAGGTTGTGCTCACAGGTTACTATTAGGTGTTAACAAACACAACCAACAAGGTACCCAAAGTCAAACAAAGCAAAAAGGGAAGTGAAACACAAGCATCAATGGAGCAACTTCAAAAAGTTTTTGTTGCCCCTGATTTTTGGGCTATCTAACAACCGTGATTTTTCTGGCTTCCCAAAATATCTGGCGTGACAGATTCTTCCCCCCTTAAAGAATCTCGTCCCGAGATTCCTAAGTGGGTACTAAAAGGGTGTAAGGACAGAGAGATGATGTTTCTTCATCATCCGAGGTTGCTGATCTCCAACGGTTTTCCTTACGGGTAAGGCGTCTGACTCCTTCTGGAAGGCTTTGGTTTTTGCTGATGGTGTCTTCATGGTGGGCGTGCTGACCCGCATTCTTGATGGGTTGACCTTGAATACTCCAGGCTTGGGGCGCAAAGAACAACTTGTCAAAACTTCCTAATAATCTAGTGTATGTCTTCCCCCTTAAAAAGGAACCTTGACGGGTCATGTTGAAGACTGAAGCTGGTGTTGACTTGGAGGTATTGTTTTTCTTGAGTAACCTGACGACCTCTAACACGGTTGTCTTCCTTGGTACTTGGAGTTGGAGTAGTTATCATGCCAAGGGATAGTTGACTCTCAGATGGTCAGAGTTAGGGACACAATACTTGCAGGCCTCGCAGGTTGCGTCAAGTTAGAGACTAGACTCACTCCAGCTTCTGGTTAGTTGGAGATGCGAAAAACTTCTGCTGCGTCAAAGCTTGCAGGGTGATTGATGTTGGCACGCTGATGAACGGTCTGGACCAGGCTACTTTGGGGACTGGGTGTAGATCTTCCGCCTTTGTCTTCATTTTGTACTTCTTGAGAGAATCGTGGTTAGAGACGCATTTAGCTACGCTCTGGCGTTACGGGGGCGTCAGGTCTGTAGACTTGAATAACCTTTAGTTAATACAAGAGAAATGTTAGAATCGTCTATCCACATCTCTGGTTGCTTGGGGGTTTGTAATGTCGATTTGCAGGTGCTTCCCCCCTTTGATTCTTCTTGGTGTGTTGTTGGGTATATAATGTCTTCGCGTTTGCGGATGGTGATTTGCCATTGGTAGCTTATTGGCTTGAGGGCTTCGTAAACTCCGTTAGTTCTCCTCTGTAGCACATCTTCTCCTTAGCAGGGCTTCGGAGGAGGGAAAGTTAGTAAAACACTTGTTAGATGTTAATCTAGAGTTAAACAAGGTAAGTTACTGTTGAGGTTTATAATTCTTTGGTTCGTGTTGCGAGATACGGCTCACGTATTCTCGGCTTTGGCCTTGAATCTTCAACTTCCTTGATTGTGTTTGACATACTTGTTTGAAGCGGTGCATGAAGACCGGTAGCTGATTTGCATGTTAGATTGTAGAATCCTGACTTCCCGGGTTGGAGCTGAGTATCTTCGGTATCTTGCATTTTCCACTAGAAATGAAATGGTTGAGGCGGAAAAGTTTTTTTTTCTTTTTTCGAAAAGCTTCCTAGGTCAGGTTTTTGTTAGGGTGCCAAACTGTAACTAGGGTCAAAGGCCAAAAGAGCAAACAGGTTTTTCGTCAAGACAAAGTGTGGTTACTTGTGTTGCTAGCAAGGCGTGATTGTGGAACTTCACAAAAAGACATTACCCAAACAACACTCAAACAAGGAACAAATACAATCAAGAACAAGCAAGGTACATTTAGTACCAACGGCGTCTAAAGCTCGGGTAGATGGGTTTAATCAAGAAGGCAAGTGGGCATATCCTAAGCATCCTATGGGTCTGGGTCAGCCATGTTTGTTGAGGGCTTCGTGTCTTTAACTTCTAGCCAGTTTGATGTCATTGAGCTTGAAACTTGGTAGGGTCTTCGTATCTCGAAGATTTTCTTCACCTTGTCGAAGTAGGAAACTTTGGTGGTGAGATTACTTCAATCTCAAGGTGGTAGCCGATCTTTGTTCCCACACAGAAATCACCTTGATGTTGGAGTCGTGGGAAGGAAACTTCTTTTCTTCAGGGTACTATCTAATTAGGTCTCACTTGGGTTCATCGTCCAGTATGCATGTTTGAACGAGGAAGAGATAATAGAAAAACCTTTAGAAAATCTTAAAAATAGAGAGGTGAGACTTAGAAATATTCGAGAAGGTGAGAAGAAGGAAAATCATTCTGGACTTCCCTTGAGAAAATTTATTTTTCGTAGTAATAGGTTTTTACCAAAATATTTCCTTCCTAAGCTAACGTCCATGCTAACTAAGGTCTCCTACAGTCAGGATGGCTCTGATACCAAGTCTGTGGGGACCCCGGATCAGCTGTCCAAAATTCCCTTGTGCCTACAACATCAGCGATCCCATGATCAGTGTGTCGCTGAGCACAATCAAACTTGTATCGAAAGAACATCCATAAATACCGAATCATAATACTTACTTGATTGAAGTAATACTTCTTCAATAGGTTCTTGCAGCGGAATCACCAAACAACGTGGAGCCCAAGTCATTTGCCAAAACACCTACAGGCAACTGACTGGGAAGACGGCCTAGTTCGCAAAGACGTCGACGAACTCTCAATCTTCAGCATACTCCTCATCTTCGGCGTAGGTCTTCTCGTTGAAAATCTGGACATTGGAATATCCAGGGACACAGCCATGAGTACAATTACGTACTCGCAAGACCACCACCAGGCTTAAGTTTTCATGGTAATGCAATAAAAGCGTTTTCAAAACTGGGATAGCTGCTATATATGACTATAGGGCTTAATTTTCGCAAACGATGCTTTTAGACATAGAGAATACAACATCTCTATATCTTTGTTGAAAAAGGCATTTGGAGATATAATTCTCCTTCTTTTAGAAATGGCAGAAACCATTTCCACGTTTGAAAACACTTTTGTAAAACTTTTTCAAAACACTAGGATAGGGATGCCCCTTTTTCTTTTCCGGGTTCCGACTGGTTGACTCCCCGAGACCAACCATCTTCTCCCAAATCCGTACCTCCCAGTACCTCCTTGATGTCTCCTTTCTCCTTTGCCGAAAACAGTTTCTTTTTAAAAACATAAAATGCCCATACGCCTAGATCGGTGGCCTTTCCAACCGTCCATGACCGAGGACTCGGCTATTCGAATAGATTTACACTCTGCAGAGGTGGTGCACTTTCACCACACCAAACAGTCATTCCGCCGTGATCAGCCACGGTCCTCATACGACAGTATGCGGTGTTTCGGATAACATGATCAAAGCTTTCCACTAATCCACTCTAGTAGTACAGAGGACTCCCGCTAGGTTTGTTCCCCTCGGCACCGTGTGCTCCACTAGACCCCTGGTCTCTCTTAGACGCCACACCGCCACGGCAGGGGACCCAACGTAATCGTCCGGCGCGGGTCCATCCGCATGTGTATTGCCTCGTACAGACGACAACCCGGCTTCGAGGGACTCTAACCCTTATAGAAGTATGAGACCTTCCGTACTAAAATGGACAAGCTTCCGGCTAAGCCCTACCCATATCAGGTAGTGTGGTTGCACGGGTTAATTGTTCGGGCGGCCGCTAGGGCAGTACTTTGTTTTTCAAAACATCTCCACCTCCGACTGCTCCCAGCAGCTCGGGTTTTCACAAACTCTCCGAATGCTCCCAGCACTTCGGGTTTTCATAAACACCTCCATTTGCTCCCAGCAACATGGGTTTTATAAAATACTTTCTCGCCGATCGCTCCCAGCGATTCGGGTTTTTCCTCTGGAAACATTTTACCAAAGACCAGGCTCCCATCCGATAGTTTTGAGATAAGGATGTAAGGATATACTACTTGAAAATATAATTTTCTTGATAGCGCCTTCAGTAGAAGGCTTCTCAAGTGAAGACCTATTTTTATAAAACCTAATATATACTAGTAGATATCTTTGGCCAAACAATATTTTGTAAAATAGTTTTTGGGAGGCAAAATGCCACGGAAGAAATAAAACATGCTTGTAAAAATAATAGGATTTCATTAGAGTGGTGAGGTGGCTTGCCTGGCTGGGTAATATGTCCTTGGTCTTGATTCTTGATGTTCCTCAGGTTCACTCCTCACTTCCAGTTCCTTTCCGATCGTATCTAACGTCGTAAACAGGAAAAGGAACAACACTCAGAATACAGGACAATGCCATGAAGACATAACAAACAACAAGCATTTGCACAAATCACTAAGCTAACAACCAACAACAAGTAATTCACTTGGTTAAACAACAACAAGAAATAAGTCCATACAGCTAAGACAAACAACAAACACACTTAAGAAAGTATACACAGCAACTCTAATAGTTAAAAAGGTAGTTCTAACTAAACACTGAAGCAGAACACCCTTTAGGGTGATTAGGTCAAAAAAAAACCAAGGGCTGCTACAAGAGTTCAGGAAATATATCAGACAAAGTACCTTAACAAGCAGGCATTACCAAAAGCGTTAAGCACACTCACATGTAAGCATGCTACTAGCTCTAGGGACATCTACTATTAAGTAGCTAGGCAACCAACAAAGTTTCACAACACTGCTCACACAAGTTAATGACTAGGAGTTAAGGTGCAGGTGGGTTATTTAATAGAACACCACGAACACTACTGCAAAGGAGCGTGTTGACAACAATCTAAAATAACAAAACTACTAACAATACAACAAGAAGGGTACACAATACTATTATCTAACAAACATGTTCGGCAACCACAACACTATTTATTAAACTACACCTATGGTTGGGGTAGGGATTAGGCATCTACTAGGTATCACTACCAAGCAATGACAAGCAACAATAATCAAACAACAGTCGGAAGGAGGGGTCGAAGAACTTCCAGGGTCCAAGCCGGGAACTTTGATCCGTAGGGGTAGTCGTCGTCGTGGAAGTAGACGAAGTGGTTGTACTCGAGTTGTCATGGTACGGTCTTGTCGACGGTCGGGTACACGGTGTCGGTGACACTCTTGTCGTAGAACACGGAGAGGCATCGGTCGGACCAAAACAAGCGCCGGAGGGGAATCCGTTGGATCGGAGACATGCTCCGGAAGGGATCCGGGAGACACCGGGAAGACATCGGGAAACACCGGGAGGATGTCGGGAGACATCGGGAAACATCGTGAAGACGTCGGGGAAACATCGGGAAACATCGGGAAGATATCGGGAAGGTGTCGGGAGACATCGGGAAGAAGTCGGGAAACATCGGGAAGACATCGGGAAGATGTCGGGAAACATCGGGAAACATCGGGAAGATATCGGGAACGTGTCGGGAGACATCGGGAAACATCAGGAAGATGTCGGGAAACATCGGGAAGACATCGGGAAGATGTCGGGAAACATCGGGAAACATTCCGTTGAACAAACGGAGGGATCCGTTGGACGGACGCCCAACGGAAACAGGAGTCGGACAGGGGCACGGTAACACGACATCGGGAAGAAACACGGGAACACCACCGGAACAGCGCGTGCACGGAAAACACAAGCGCGCGCAGGCTCATTGACACGTCGGGACGGAACATCGGGAAAAATCATGTAACCGGAAACATGGTCATGGGCACCGGAAAGGCGCACACGAGAAACACCGGAGGATGCGTAACAGCGCAACGGGATGCAACACCTCGATGGGTGGACAACACGGACACATCGGACGCCGGAGAAAACACACGCCGGGAAGACCCGCCGGACGGAGACATCCGTTGGACAAAATCCTGCGCCGGTAGGGATTCCGTCGGGCGGATTGGCGATTCCGTGAAACCGGAGATCACACACGGAAGGCCAGAGCACGGGACACGGAAGGGAAGCACGGCCACTGCAGGGGCTACCAAGGGCGGGGCTTGGCGTGGCGTGCCGGGAGCCGGAGACGGGGCAACTCATGGAGGAGCCGGCTGGTTGCGACGCCGGGGTCGAGGCGGCTACGGGAGGACGCGACCCAAGGCAGCGGCGCCCGAACGCGGGGAGGAGAGGTCGGGGGCATCACTGGACGGACGGCTCGAGCGTGTCGGGACGAGGGCCTTGCGAGGAGGACGTCGAGCGGAGGGGGACGGGCGCGCGAGGATGGAGGAGAGGGGCGCGTGAGGTGGTGCCGGCCGTGGGCAGCGCGAGGGCGCGCAGGGGGAGAAGGCTCGGCGCGGGCGAGCGGGGGCCGGTCGACCGAGGAAGACGAGGCGGGGGAAGTGGCGCTCTGGGGCGACGAGCGCCGGTGGACGGCGGTGGTGGAGGGTGGCGCCGGGCCTGGCCAGGGCGACGGCGGCCTGAGCAGGAGGAGGAGCAAGGGGGCGCGGGGGTCGGCCGGGTGTGTGCGTGGTGTGCGTGCGTGCGTTGTGTGGCTGGGAGGAGAGGAAGAAGAGGGGTTGGTGGGAGGATAAGGTCCAGGGACCTTTTTGCGAGGTGGGAGGACTTTGATGCAAATAGAGGGAAAGGGAGGGAGGCGGCTGGGGAGGAAATCAAAAATTCCAGGGCATACCTAGGGTTTCAGCTCTTGGTGGGCTTGGGCCAAAAGTGGCAAGGCTGGGCTGCTCTCCCTCTCACTAAAACAGTTTTATTTTGCAAAAACCTTTTGACAAAACACACTTATAAAACATAAACAAATATTTTTGAATAAAAGGGTCACATATGACCAAAAGAATGTTTAGTAAAATTGCTAGAATTTTGGAAATACTTTTATTCACAACATATTTTAAAATCCATTTCTGGCCTTTTGGTAAATACTTTGTAATAAATAAGAAAATGTTTTCAAAACATATATTTTTGAAATGATATGAGAGGGGATGTAGTAGAGATCACAAAAGTGATTTTTAAATAAACAACTTCTTTGAAAAGTATTTTAGATAACTTTTGAAAACAAGGAAAACAAGAGGCTTTTTAATAAACTCCAAAACTTGAAGAGAAGAAATTGGAAGGTAGTTCAACTCAAAACTTTTGTGGCGCCCCGACCCGACTGCTATACAGTGATGCTGAGTGTCACCGGTTAGGCGATACAACCGGAGGTTACGGGTTTACCAATCCCCGGCCAGAACCTCTGGCAGGCGTTGCTGGGCACACCTCTCCCAGACAACACAACACCCCGATTGATGCCATCACACAGGCTCAACTATCAATGCATAATAGTAAGATCAAGACTTGTGGAACAACTGGCACATCACAGACTCTACGACACAAAATATTATAAGCAACTCTTATAATAGAGAAGATACAAATGACAACCAGAGGTCACAGACCCAACATTACAACAAGCGGAAGCGAATTAGGTTGTTCTAAACAACAAGAACCAAATATATGGCCTAAGAGGCCTACAAATAAACATCCAAGCGCCAGCTGTTCCGGATGTCCCAAGCTGCCACCTGGGAACCCCAGACTACTCGTCGACATCCACAAAGAACCCACCTTCGAAGGCGGTGAAGTCCTCTCCTGAAAATAAGCAAACGATGTTGAGTTCGACGAACTCGCAAGATTAAGAGCTAATATATGCTCCATGATTGGCTTTCAAAGGTTTTATGGCTGTTTTGCATAAAGCTGATTTTATTTATAAAACACAACCCCATGGCATCGACTAATCAGAACATTTTAAAAAGAGGTAAGAAGTAACACTTTTCTCTTGAGATCACTTTCTCAACAACAACCATCATCACCATCATTGTACCTGTTCATCAAAGGCACCTCCCCGAATCACCCTCGAGGAAGCTCACCTTAACATTCTTGAGTGGTACCTCTAGTACCCAGGTTTTAATCATTCCGTTAAAGTTGTTCTATGATCCTACCTTCACTTCCCAAGTCGTCCATAACCGCGGACACGGCTTTTCGAAAAGATTTACCCTGCAGGGGTGTACAAAGTGGAAGTCCCCGGAGTCCCGAAGGGCCCCAGCTCCTTCGCCACGCGTACCGCCAGACTCATTGCCTACGCTTAGCTCTCTTCCGGGGAAAGCCGGCTGAGTGTGAAACGGCTACAACCTTTACCTTGTTAAGGACTAACCCAGGATCATCAGTGCCGGTAGGACTGCCAGGATCACAACCCCGTCCCACGGACACTTATTTTTCCTAACACCACCATCCTCATCTCAGTCTTGGCCACCATCTTCAACGCACGCGCAAATGGAAAGCCAAACTAGAGGACCCTCGCTAGTCCCGCTCAAGTTAGTTGGTCGACGGGGGTTCCATATAGCCCACGCATGGTAGTACGCTCGTCTTGGTTCAAGAGGTAAAGAACTCGCACTTAGGCGGCGGGAACGAGACAACCCACCACATCCCATGTGGCCTCTCATCCCCACCTTTAAGCAATTTATTAACCACCACCATCACTTTCCATCACATCCGGTTATTCCATACCTGTTCCAACAATTGAAACATCCACCGGACCTGCAAGCCTTTCAACTAAGCATGGCTAAACATATACATAGCAAAATATACTTATCTTTGGCCAACACTTCAATCCTATGGATATTAGGAAGGATACAGGTAAATGGCAATAGATTTCTAATGCAACTAGTAGGATACTCTAGTCCAAGCAAAAGACATTTGGAACCGAATGCAATATTATAGTGGGGAAAATAATTGCGGAAAAATAGGATAAGATATGCTCAGAGGGGGGATTACGCTTGCCTTGTTCGGGATACGGGTAGTAATACGGATCCTCGGGGTATTGTGGAGTAACCCCGGCGGCTTGATCTATCGAAACATAACACGGAAGAACAAATCAATCACCACACATGGGTAACAATGCAATGCACAACCACATGATGACATGACAAGTTTATGCAAAGATGGCATCATTTAGTTTATCTAGCAAATTAAATGGAGAGCCAAATAATTAGTGCAATTATTTGGAATCAACCCCATATTTAGCTTAATGACCACATTGTTCATCCATTATCACGTTACCAAGAAGTGGCTCAAATATGCATGAACATGGCATGATTAGATATGTTTTGTTCTCCCGATCAAATTGGTACCTCACTTGTAATTTTCCGAGTTCCGATGAATTATTAGTGAATTAAATAATTATTTGAATTTAAATCCTTTAATCCATTTATGAATACATCAAATAATTATTTGTCATCATTATGTGAGATTAGCATGATTGGAGAGCATTTGACATGTTGATCACTTTGATATTTTATTCACAAATTTTGGTTAATTATTTATCGAATTATGAGTTTTCCCAATTTAGGTATTCTTTATACCATTTTAGTAATTAATAACAAACAGCAGAAAATATTGTTTCGAAAGATCATTACAATGGTACCAACAGATAGGTTTTGTTTTTCTGAACGATTTGGTATACCATTTGCTAAAATTGGAGCAATACTTCAATAGTTATCAATTGTTTTATTTAAGAAAAAGAAAAACTGTTTTTACTGTTTGGGCCGGCCTCCAGCCCGGTTGGGCCGGCTTACAGGCCGGGCAGGCTTCAGAGCCCACCGGCACACAGCCCGGTTTGGGCCGGCCCAGGAGCCGATCAGTGGCCCGAGAGCAACGGACTCCAGCCCGGCTATGCCGGTTTCTCGACCGGGCAAGGCGAACTTCAGCGACGGCGAAGTGCTGGGCGCAACTCCGGCGAGTCTACGGCGAGAAAAAGGGGGAGGGGAAGGGGAAGAGGGTGCTCCTGCACCCGACGCTCACCACGGCGCGCTGGGGAGATCGAGGACGGCGGAGGAGCAACGACGACGACGAATCCGTCCGCGGCGGAGCTACGGACGGCCGTGCGGGAAACGGAGTTGGCGGCGGCGATTCCTCGCGTCTCCGGCCGATTCCCGTGGTGGAGAGGAAGGGGACGTCGCGGCGGTGCTCGTGGTGTTGCTCGATTTATCGGGGACGGGCTCAACTGGCGGCGACGAGCACGGCGAGGGCGACGGCCATGGCGGCCATGGAGAGAGGGAAAGGGGGAGGAACGGGGAGCAGGTGGGGGGAAATGGGGCAGCGGGGACTCGTGGCTCGGTCTCCTCGTGCGGGTAGAGGCGGTGGGGGCAGCGAAGGGGCCCGGAGCGGCGCGACGGTGCGACACGAGCACGGCGACGTCGCGGTTGCGTCGAGCACAGTTGCTCGGTCGCTACAGCGAAGGGGATGCAGAAATTGCAAATAGGTCCCTAGAAAACTTGCTGCCATCACAGATGGGTCCTTCCCCTATCTACAAGGAAGCCCTTTTTGTTTCTTTTACAACTAGTAGTACTTCTCTGATTTTCCTGGGGCCTTTAAACATTTTATAAAAATAAGAGATAATTTGGGGAGGCTCCCCTTAACCTTTGGTAGCTCCACAAATTTTGGTTTCTCCAAATAAAATATCTTGTACCACTTTTGTTCATAGGTTTTAATTATAGTTATTTTTGGTAATTTCCAAAATATAAATATTTGGAGTATTTGAGCATTTCCAAAAATAATGAAAACATTCATGGAGGCTCTCGCAATAATATTGAAGCTCCCCATGATTTTACTTTGAATTTTGGAGAGTACACATTGGTCCCAAAAATAGAGTTGAATTAAACCAAAGGTGGATTCCCAAAATCCTTTCTCATTTTGAGCACAAATAGATTTTGAGAAAAGGGTTATAATTGCAAGCTTGGAACTTCCTAAACAATTTGGAAGTCCAAGGGAGTTTGGTTTGCCAAGTTAAGCCATTGCGACTGGGTTTGGGGTTTGGGAAGTTTGCTTTCCCATTTTATTTGCTTGAATTTGTTGGTTGTTAGCAATAGCAAAGTTCATATGGATGCCATGATGCAACAAGGATGCTAAAAGTGGAAAATTTATTCGGGTTTTTAGGTTCTGAACTTTGGGCTGTTACAACTCTACCCTCCTTACAGGAATCTCGCCCCGAGATTCTTAGAGTAGGGAAGAGGGAAACAGGTTACAACGGTACCGCACGACCTTCTCGCTTTAGGTGGCTCCTTTCTTGAAGAGGTTGATCAAGGCATCATGAAGATCTTCATCGGCTTCACTTCGAGATCACTAACAACGTACACCATAGGAGAGAACGAAACCTCTCCGGAAGGATGGATCTTGGTGAAGTTACAACGAAGGAGTACCTCCTAGTACAACTTAGGATGGGACTTCAATCAACTCTTGAATCTACAGTTAAGAGACACGGGCGGTGGACGGAGGATTGACAAGAAGTTTCCAGTTGGTAGACAACTGTTTTCTCAAAGGATTCAGAGTATGAACTTTGCACAAGGCCTAAAATTTCTGAGGGAGAGTGTCGAAACCAGCTTCCAACAGATGAGGAGGTAACTTGTACTAGTCGGCTTGAATAGAACTTTCCTCACGGAGGAGCATTTCAGATCACTGGAGAAGGATCGGAGAGCTAGATCGAGAGAACCTTAGAAACTCCGCGAACGTTAGCATTGGGAACACTTCTTGAGGATCACCAACTATCGTTTCTGATTGAGAGTCAAACCTGGGAAGTGTAGAGATACTTCAGACACAGCACCGGTAGGAATAGGAAGCTTTGCAATGCATACCACCGGATTACAATTGCTAGGAACCCCAAGAGCTAGACTAGAATGTCCAACTCCCAAGGAGGAACGAGATTGCGGAACCCGCGGATTAGCAACTTGTCAGGGGACAGCTGCCCCAATTGAATATCTCGTAGCGAGACACGATTGATTTCTTGATGGGAAGCACCATAGAAGACAAAGAAGTTCTCAGACTTCCTCTCTTTCTGGAACAATTCAACCCGTGACTTAGGTGCATAGATGAAATTCTCATCGGATGGAGGTAACAACATACCATTCCGAGAATATCCCACACACACATGATCGAGTTGAAATGATTCGGAGGAAACCAGACAATTCACTCAGATCCACGGCGACATCTTTCAGCAATTGCACGGGAACCAGGGAAAGTCACTTCTAACTTCTAGAACCCATACCTTGTGGAGACACAAAGTTAGTTCCAACAATTTTTCCAACGCTAACGCCCAATATCCAATATAAGTCTCCTCAAACATGGAGAAGATAAGAAGGTAGTTGATGGGCTCAACCACAAACTTATCCAGATACTCCAAGACGGTAGACTCATATTTCACCAGAACGAGGCATTAGTATTGGTCAGACTAACGTTGTTAATCTGAGTTTAACCTACTGAATGTGTTAGTCTAAGTTTGATTTGACGATAGCCCAAATCAAATCAAAAGTTTTGGAGGTTAGCATATCCACAAAGGAGATACCAACTTGCTTCGACACGTAACACTAGACATCCGATTGAGAATGAACTATATCAGATAGAGCTTTTGTCTTTTAACTCTCCAAGTTGTTTAAGCTCAACCGAATAATTCAGGACATCCAGCACGATTTTCTTGGAGAAGAAGTTGTTCAGAGAACCAGCTTAATCATAAGCTCAATTTTTCTTGGAGAAAAGAGTTGTCCGTGATGTTGAGCTTGGACAGGCGACAACCTGGCGATACTTCTGGAAAAACCTACAGAATATCGCGATCCCCATACAGGATATCACGATCCGCCGGTATGTCATGAGTTCGAGAGAGAATCATGCCTTACAAGGCACAACAAGGTGGTCTAGGGAGCTTCGGCGTGAACCTAGCTCTTTGACCGAGGGAGGGCACCGGAGAAAACGAACTTGGAAACACAGTCCAACTCAGCTTATTGATCGGATAACCAATCATGCTAAGGAGGATAAAGAAGGTCTTTGGATTTCAATGCAGTAAGAACTGCTGAGAATATCCGATAGCCACATCATTTTTCACGTCTTATCATTCCGGAGTAACAGGTCACTCGGAGAACGAAGAGTAACAAAGTGTGAGAGCATCACTTCATCAAGAGGATCATGATGTTAAGCACGATACTTTGATATAAAAGAGTGTGACACTCTAAGGTGGAGCAGAACAAAAATTAGACAAAGCCCGTATTCGGTAGATTTCATTACTTTGACTTGAGCCGAGGAGTGGACAGGATATGGGAGCTCATTCCTTCTAACAAGACGAAGGGGAAAGAATTTTGCCGGATCAAGAGAGTGACTAGCATCGGAACACTCCAATGCCCGGGGAGAACGTTACTGCCAAAAGACAGACAAAGGTTGGAAAGCGGATCAGAGTAAGAAACTTGCTCAGGAGAAATCCTAAGATGTTGAAGATGCACCGGTTATTACTCAATTGTGATAACCATGCCCGAAAAGGAGAGATGTAGCGGAATCACGAACAGAGTTGGGAGACGTGCTAGAAGAATCCTGGCTGTAACCCCGATGGTTCCAAGACAGAACCTAACACAAGGCTAAGGGAGAAATGAAGTTACATAGCCAGCTGAGGTGTGGTACATCCCTATTCGACCATTTACCACACAGACCACGGAAAGGACTTGGGTTGAAGATCAGCATCATGCGCTACTAGCGAGAGTTAAGAAATCACCACTTAACACACTCTAGTTGGCACAATCCGGGACCTTATGTTCAAGTCCTTGGGTTAGAACCCAAAAGAAAGGATTAAGAGATTAAACTTGATAGGAATACAAGGGTTCGTAAACAACTGAGTTGATAAGAATCTTCGTCGTATTCCAGATGGATTCTCGGCACATGAAGCTTCGGATTGTAGCGCGGCGGGAGCAACTGGGCACATAACACTAAAGGTAGAACCAACCCGCGATTCCTAATCATTTTGAATCAAGAGGTGAGAAGTAAAAACTTTAATTCAAATCGAGGTAAGATTGCTCCGAGATTAGAGGGTAACCAGATAAGGAGTAAAAAGAATCCTAAGATGGTTTTCGCAACTCATTTTTAGGTTCAAAATATTTTCACAAACACTAGACTCAACATCGACCAGTAGAAAGGGTTTCCTACAGGCAGTACTGCTCTGATACCAACTTGTGGCGCCCCGACCCGACTGCTATACAGTGATGCTGAGTGTCACCGGTTAGGCGATACAACCGGAGGTTACGGGTTTACCAATCCCCGGCCAGAACCTCTGGCAGGCGTTGCTGGGCACACCTCTCCCAGACAACACAACACCCCGATTGATGCCATCACACAGGCTCAACTATCAATGCATAATAGTAAGATCAAGACTTGTGGAACAACTGGCACATCACAGACTCTACGACACAAAATATTATAAGCAACTCTTATAATAGAGAAGATACAAATGACAACCAGAGGTCACAGACCCAACATTACAACAAGCGGAAGCGAATTAGGTTGTTCTAAACAACAAGAACCAAATATATGGCCTAAGAGGCCTACAAATAAACATCCAAGCGCCAGCTGTTCCGGGATGTCCCAAGCTGCCACCTGGGAACCCCAGACTACTCGTCGACGTCCACAAAGAACCCACCTTCGAAGGCGGTGAAGTCCTCTCCTGAAAATAAGCAAACGACGTTGAGTTCGACGAACTCGCAAGATTAAGAGCTAATATATGCTCCATGATTGGCTTTCAAAGGTTTTATGGCTGTTTTGCATAAAGCTGATTTTATTTATAAAACACAACCCCATGGCATCGACTAATCAGAACATTTTAAAAAGAGGTAAGAAGTAACACTTTTCTCTTGAGATCACTTTCTCAACAACAACCATCATCACCATCATTGTACCTGTTCATCAAAGGCACCTCCCCGAATCACCCTCGAGGAAGCTCACCTTAACATTCTTGAGTGGTACCTCTAGTACCCAGGTTTTAATCATTCCGTTAAAGTTGTTCTATGATCCTACCTTCACTTCCCAAGTCGTCCATAACCGCGGACACGGCTTTTCGAAAAGATTTACCCTGCAGGGGTGTACAAAGTGGAAGTCCCCGGAGTCCCGAAGGGCCCCAGCTCCTTCGCCACGCGTACCGCCAGACTCATTGCCTACGCTTAGCTCTCTTCCGGGGAAAGCCGGCTGAGTGTGAAACGGCTACAACCTTTACCTTGTTAAGGACTAACCCAGGATCATCAGTGCCGGTAGGACTGCCAGGATCACAACACCCCGTCCCACGGACACTTATTTTCCTAACACCACCATCCTCATCTCAGTCTTGGCCACCATCTTCAACGCACGCGCAAATGGAAAGCCAAACTAGAGGACCCTGGCTAGTCCCGCTCAAGTTAGTTGGTCGACGGGGGTTCCATATAGCCCACGCATGGTAGTACGCTCGTCTTGGTTCAAGAGGTAAAGAACTCGCACTTAGGCGGCGGGAACGAGACAACCCACCACATCCCATGTGGCCTCTCATCCCCACCTTTAAGCAATTTATTAACCACCACCATCACTTTCCATCACATCCGGTTATTCCATACCTGTTCCAACAATTGAAACATCCACCGGACCTGCAAGCCTTTCAACTAAGCATGGCTAAACATATACATAGCAAAATATACTTATCTTTGGCCAACACTTCAATCCTATGGATATTAGGAAGGATACAGGTAAATGGCAATAGATTTCTAATGCAACTAGTAGGATACTCTAGTCCAAGCAAAAGACATTTGGAACCGAATGCAATATTATAGTGGGGAAAATAATTGCGGAAAAATAGGATAAGATATGCTCAGAGGGGGGATTACGCTTGCCTTGTTCGGGATACGGGTAGTAATACGGATCCTCGGGGTATTGTGGAGTAACCCCGGCGGCTTGATCTATCGAAACATAACACGGAAGAACAAATCAATCACCACACATGGGTAACAATGCAATGCACAACCACATGATGACATGACAAGTTTATGCAAAGATGGCATCATTTAGTTTATCTAGCAAATTAAATGGAGAGCCAAATAATTAGTGCAATTATTTGGAATCAACCCCATATTTAGCTTAATGACCACATTGTTCATCCATTATCACGTTACCAAGAAGTGGCTCAAATATGCATGAACATGGCATGATTAGATATGTTTTGTTCTCCCGATCAAATTGGTACCTCACTTGTAATTTTCCGAGTTCCGATGAATTATTAGTGAATTAAATAATTATTTGAATTTAAATCCTTTAATCCATTTATGAATACATCAAATAATTATTTGTCATCATTATGTGAGATTAGCATGATTGGAGAGCATTTGACATGTTGATCACTTTGATATTTTATTCACAAATTTTGGTTAATTATTTATCGAATTATGAGTTTTCCCAATTTAGGTATTCTTTATACCATTTTAGTAATTAATAACAAACAGCAGAAAATATTGTTTCGAAAGATCATTACAATGGTACCAACAGATAGGTTTTGTTTTTCTGAACGATTTGGTATACCATTTGCTAAAATTGGAGCAATACTTCAATAGTTATCAATTGTTTTATTTAAGAAAAAGAAAAACTGTTTTTACTGTTTGGGCCGGCCTCCAGCCCGGTTGGGCCGGCTTACAGGCCGGGCAGGCTTCAGAGCCCACCGGCACACAGCCCGGTTTGGGCCGGCCCAGGAGCCGATCAGTGGCCCGAGAGCAACGGACTCCAGCCCGGCTATGCCGGTTTCTCGACCGGGCAAGGCGAACTTCAGCGACGGCGAAGTGCTGGGCGCAACTCCGGCGAGTCTACGGCGAGAAAAAGGGGGAGGGGAAGGGGAAGAGGGTGCTCCTGCACCCGACGCTCACCACGGCGCGCTGGGGAGATCGAGGACGGCGGAGGAGCAACGGCGACGACGAATCCGTCCGCGGCGGAGCTACGGACGGCCGTGCGGGAAACGGAGTTGGCGGCGGCGATTCCTCGCGTCTCCGGCCGATTCCCGTGGTGGAGAGGAAGGGGACGTCGCGGCGGTGCTCGTGGTGTTGCTCGATTTGTCGGGGACGGGCTCAACTGGCGGCGACGAGCACGGCGAGGGCGACGGCCATGGCGGCCATGGAGAGAGGGAAAGGGGGAGGAACGGGGAGCAGGTGGGGGGAAATGGGGCAGCGGGGACTCGTGGCTCGGTCTCCTCGTGCGGGTAGAGGCGGTGGGGGCAGCGAAGGGGCCCGGAGCGGCGCGACGGTGCGGCACGAGCACGGCGACCTCGCGGTTGCGTCGAGCACAGTTGCTCGGTCGCTACAGCGAAGGGGATGCAGAAATTGCAAATAGGTCCCTGGAAAACTTGCTGCCATCACAGATGGGTCCTTCCCCTATCTACAAGGAAGCCCTTTTTGTTTCTTTTACAACTAGTAGTACTTCTCTGATTTTCCTGGGGCCTTTAAACATTTTATAAAAATAAGATATAATTTGGGGAGGCTCCCCTTAACCTTTGGTAGCTCCACAAATTTTGGTTTCTCCAAATAAAATATCTTGTACCACTTTTGTTCATAGGTTTTAATTATAGTTATTTTTGGTAATTTCCAAAATATAAATATTTGGAGTATTTGAGCATTTCCAAAAATAATGAAAACATTCATGGAGGCTCTCGCAATAATATTGAAGCTCCCCATGATTTTACTTTGAATTTTGGAGAGTACACATTGGTCCCAAAAATAGAGTTGAATTAAACCAAAGGTGGATTCCCAAAATCCTTTCTCATTTTGAGCACAAATAGATTTTGAGAAAAGGGTTATAATTGCAAGCTTGGAACTTCCTAAACAATTTGGAAGTCCAAGGGAGTTTGGTTTGCCAAGTTAAGCCATTGCGACTGGGTTTGGGGTTTGGGAAGTTTGCTTTCCCATTTTATTTGCTTGAATTTGTTGGTTGTTAGCAATAGCAAAGTTCATATGGATGCCATGATGCAACAAGGATGCTAAAAGTGGAAAATTTATTCGGGTTTTTAGGTTCTGAACTTTGGGCTGTTACAACTTTATAATTTCCAAAAGGTTTCGATATAGAAAAGTTGTGGGTTAATATACTCCCCACTTGCATTAGTTTTCAAAAGGGTGTTGAAAATAGGAGTTTTAAAATAAGGGCAACAAAGTTTGGAAATGGGCAGGAGAGATTAGATAGATCTCCATAGTTTTATAAACAGGTACTTCTGCAAATACTTTACTTTCTCAAATCTTAGGCCTTCGGGTAGTTGATAAAATCAAAGCATCTTTGAAAAAGGATTTTGGCCACAAATAAGATAGGAGAAGATATATGGAATATTTTTCTTGTCATGACACGATCACTAAGAGGTAGGGTTTAAGTAGGTTGTGCTCATGAGGTTACTATTAGGTGTTAACAAACACAACCAACAAGGTACCCTAAGTCAAACAAAGCAAAAAGGGAAGTGAAACACAAATATCAATGGAGCAACTTCAAAAAGTTTTTGTTGCCCCTGATTTTTGGGCTATCTAACAACCGTGATTTTTCTGGCTTCCCAAAATTGGGGTGTGACAGAGGACACAAAGAAAATCACACAAAAAATAACCGGGTTGCCTCCCGCAAAGCGCTTTGTTTATAGCCATATAGCTAGGCTTCTTACTTGTAGTTTATTGTGGACGAAGCTCATGAGGGAGCTTGAACTTTGGTGGTTCCCTCTTCCTTGGGAAGTGTTCCATGCACTTGTTGTGTGGGAACTGAAACTTCACATTCCCTTCCTTTGAATCAATGATGGCACCTGTGGTGCGAAGAAAAGGTCTTCCAAGAATAATAGGACTAGAGGTTTTATTCCCCATATCCATGATTAGAAAATCCACAGGCACAAAAGTCATATGTAACTCCACCATAACATCACTTACTTTTCCTAAAGCATGTTTAATAGAGTCATCAGCAAGTGCAAGTTCAATGGAGCATTTTTCAAGATTTTTCAATTCAAGCACTTCATATAGTTCTTTAGATAAAACAGAGACACTAGATCCTAGATCAAGTATAGCATGGTGTGTCTCTTTTCCAATAGTTACTAGTACCTTAGGAATCCACATATCCCCAAGCTTAGGTGGTATCATAGCCTCTTGGTTGTACCTAGCAATCTTTTCTTTCAAGACATGATTAGCAATATAAGAACCAAAGCCAGCTTGATTAGTGTTGATGGAAGGATCACTTGCAAGTTTTTGTAAGATAGATATTAATTCATGCAAGCTACAGTTTTCTAAGTCAAGCAAAGGATCCTTGACTTCACTAAGCATTTTAACTTCCTCAACTTTCTTTTCTCTATTGTATAGGTTGAATATTTCATAACGGTCATCAAAGACATCTTCAGGTACTTGGGCTTTTTCTAAACTTTCTTTAATTCTTACTTCCAAAAGCAAGCCATCAAGTAAATAGTGAGTATCATTAGCAGCAGTATTCATGAAGGAATCCTCACATTCATTATCCAAAAAGACCCTAGAGGCTTCAGTCAAACCTCTATAAAACACATGCATGAGCATCCAATCTCTAAGACCATGTTCCATTCCAAAAGCTATGCCTCTAAACCTTTCCCATGTTTTCACTAGAGGTTCATCCTCTTCTTGTTTAAAGGTGATAAGTACTTGTCTTAGGTTACAAATCTTTTCAATAGAACAAAATCTTTCAACGAAAGCAGCTTTTAAATTAAACCAAGTGCTAAAATTTCCAGGTGGCCATCTTAATATCCAATCTAAGGCTTTTCCACCTAGGGAGTAAGGAAAAAGCTTAATTTTAACATTAGCATGGCTCAAGTTTAACATTTTGCACCTTTCATCAAACTTCTTAAGATGTGGTATAGGATCTTCTTTAGGTTTCCCATAAAAACGGTGTTCATAAATCACTTTCACGATATTAGGATCTACAACACATTTCTCAACAGGGATATTCATATCTTGGGGAAAGTTCTTAACACTAAATGGCCAAAAGGTTCGTTTCTCCATTTTAGCAAGTTTTTTTTGTATTTTTTATTTTTTTATGCAAAACTGAAAATAAATATGCAAGCGGAATATGATATGCAATGGCACTAACAAAACAAATAAATTGCTTTGTAAGTAAAGATGGATAAGATGGTGCTCACGTAGGTGCAACCTCCCCAAGCTTAGGTGTTAGCACAAGTTGGTGAAGTTGACTTCGTTGTGAGATGAATGCGATGATGCACACCATTGGATAAATCTCTCAGCTACGATTCCCCGGCAACGGCGCCAGAAAACAGTCTTGATACCCAATGATGCTACTATGACGGGCGCGTAGTTTAACGAGGGAATCTTGATGTGGTGTTGCTTCTTTGCTCCCCGGCAACGGCGCCAGAAAACAGTCTTGATGGCCCTTTAAGAGGTTGATCTACGACACCAGAAAACACTTTGTTGATCTCCGGTGCGTAGTTACCTGCGTCAAAAGTAAATGGGTTAGGTTGAGACTCCAAGTGCAGAGTGTGTAGTAGTGGAAGACTTGTTTTCCCCACGAGGGGTGACTCGAGGGTTTAATATCGAACTCTCGGGAATCAGTAGTGAAGATATATCTTCTTATCCTTCTTTTGGTTACCTACAAAACAAACTTAAATGTTTTGGTCCTCAACCTCACCTTTGGTTGTCAAGCACAAGGTGTAAGAATGATATCAAGATAGTTATGCAATGCAAACAGGAAATAAATATGCAATGGTGGTGGATGCAATGGTAATGATATTTTTGGGTTTTTTAATGATGTATGCAAGATGAAAAGTATTTTTGTATTTTTGGATTTAATGACGGCTGAAAATAGAAAAGTGGTATATGGTGTTGGAAAGGTGTTTCTTATGATTAAAAATGGACCGGGGTTCATGGTTTCACAAATGCACTCTCTCTTTATAAAGTGGCAGACAATGGAACACACACAGAGTTAACATATGAGATTGCAACACAAAGTTTGATAACAAGTTACTTAGATATATGGGCATCACGTCCTAACATAGAGACCTTTTGATTATTAGTCTCTCTTATACTCCACCAAGATGCGAACCAAATCATAACACCTCAGTAATTAAGATGACTCAAAGTATAGCAATAAGTTTCATGACATGAAGTGAAAATAAGAACATGCTGGATCTAGTCACAGGAAGAAGCTTGGTCACCCTCAACCCTTGCAGCATGGTATTTTTGTTTATCCCTAGTGAGGTAACAAAGTAAGGTAAACACCCAAGTGGATCGCGATATTAAGTTGTCAGCTTACTGCACTCACCACTCCCCGTTACTCCAACTAATGCACACGTCCCCCCACACACGCTCTCATAAACATGCTTGATCATAACAAGTAGACAAGAACGGGGTACATAATATGCATCTATACTCATAACTGAAACAAACATTGCAATCTCAAACATATATTAACTCATAGAAAGATCCACCACATAGGTATTACAAATATGACCGTAATCATGTTCAGCAGCTCATACGGTACTAATTAGTGAACCTCAAGAGAGGAGAGATACATAAGTTACTTCCACAAACCCATAGTCCAGAGGTGGACTACTCCCTCTTCATCATGGAGACGGTGGAGAAGTCGATGGAGAGGATGGAGACCACACCGGCAGCGCCCCGCCGGAGTTTTCCCCCTCCAATCTGCAGCTCCTGATCTCCGTTTCGGTGTTTCTGTGTTTGTGCGGCGCTCCCTTCGCGAAACGCCAGGGGACCTTTTTTTTATAGGCGTTTTTAGGTCAAGACGGAGTCGGTGGACGAAAGATCGACGTCAGCGGAGCCACGAGGCCCAAAATGAGTGGGCCCCACGCGGCCAGAGTACCTGGCCGCGTGGGCTACCCTCTTTCGGCCTTCTAGCCTCCGTTTGCTTGCTTCCTTCGCTCCGAGGTCTTCCTCCTTCCAAAATACTGACGCCTGTATTTTTCCATAATTTTTGGACGACGTTTGGGTCCCTGAAACATAAAAGGAAAGAAATAGGGTTTTCTGCCAGCGCAGGGTTAATTCCATAAAAATAGGAAACAATTGATTTATTTCCTAAAATCATTAAATAACAGTAATATAAGCCTTATATGATGCAAATATGATTGGAATATGTGTGATATAGTGCAAAGTTCATGTATGCATTTTACATGCATCAGGTAGCAAGGTATTTTTCTTTATCCCTAGTGAGGCAACAAAGTAAGGCAAAACCCAAGTGGATCGCGGAACTTTGTCTCACGTTCACCGCACTAGCCACCCCCCGTTACTCCAACTAATGCACACGTTCCCCTTCACACGCTCTCATACACATGATTGATCAAAACAAGTACACAAGAACGGGGTATATAATATGCATCTAGTTTCATAACTGAAACAAAACTATTGCAATCTGAAACATATATTAACTCATAAAAAGATCCACCACAAAGGTATTATATAGATGACCGTAATCATGTTCAGCAGCTCACACGGTACTAATTAGTGAAGATCAAGAGAGGAGAGATACATAAGTTACTTCTACAAACCCATAGTCCAGGGGTGGACTACTCCCTCTTCGTCATGGAGACGGTGGAGAAGTCGTTGGAGAAGATGGAGACCACACCGACAGCGCCCCGCCGGAGTTTTCCCCCTCCAATCTGCAACTCCAGGTCTCTGTTTCGTGGTTTCTGTGTTTCTGCGGCGCTCCTTTCCGAAGGGCATCGGGGACTATTTTTTTAGTCGTTTTTAGGTCAAGACGGAGGCTCGGGAAAAAAGATCGACGGCAACGGAGCCACGAGGGCCCAGATGGTGGGTCCCACGCGGCCAGATTCCTTGGCCGCGTGGGCCACCCTCTTCTGGCCCTCGGGACTCCGTTTGTTCGCTTCCTTCGCTCCCACACTTCGTTCCTTCCAAAAACTGATGCTCGTAAATTATTAGGTCATTTGGACGTCGTTTGGGTCCCTGAAACATCAAAATATGGAAAATAGGGTTTTCTGCCTGTGCAGGGTTAATTCCAGAAAAATAGGAAAACAATGAAATATTTCCAAAATCAATATAAATCAATGATATAACCCTTATATGATGCAAATATGATTGAAATATAAGTAATATAATGCAAAGTTCATGTATGCATTTTAGATGCATCAGTGATACCCGATGACGTAGTTACCTGCGTCAAAAGAATATGGGTTAGGTTGAGACTCCAAGTGCAGAGTGTGTAGTAAGTGGAAAACATGTTTTCCCCACGAGGGGTGACTCGAGGGTTTAATATCGAACTCTCGGGGAATCAGTAGTGAAGATTTATCTTTCCTATCCTTCTTTTGGTTACCTACAAAACAAAGTAAATGTTTTGGTCCTCAACCTCACCTAGTGGTTGTCAAGCACAAGGTGTGAGAATGATATCAAGATAATATGCAATGCAAACAAGAAATAAATATGCAATGGTGGTAAATAAATATGCAAGGATGGTGGTAGCAATGATAAATGATATTTTTGGGTTTTATATGATGAATGCAAGATGTAAAAGTGTTTTTGTATTTTCGGATTTTTAAATGGCAGAAAATGGAAAAGTGGTAAAAGTGTTGGAAAGGTGTTTCTTATGATTAAAAATGGACCGGGGTTCATGGTTTCACAAATGCACTCTCTCTTTAATAAAGTGGTAGACAATGGAACACTAGAGTTGACATATGAGATTGCAAAAACAGTTTAATGACAAGTTATAATTATATGGGCATCACGTCCTAACATAGAGACCTTTTGGTTATTAGTCTCACTTATACTCCACCAAGATGCGAACTAAATCATAACACCTCAGTAATTAAGATAACTCAGAGTATAGCAATAAGTATCATGACATGAAGTTAAAATAAGAACATGCTAGATCTAGTCATGGAGTAGTGGCAATGGTCACACCCACATCTCCGGTAGCATGGTATTTCTTTTTATCCCTAGTGAGGCAACAAAGTAAGGTAGAGATACCCAAGTGGATCGCAGAACTTTCTCTCACGTTCACTGCACTAGCCACCCCCCGTTACTCCAACTAATGCACACGTTCCCCCTCACACGCTCTCATAAACATGCTTGATCATGACAAGTAAATAAGAACGGGGTACATAATATGCATCTACTTTCATAACTGAAACAAAACCATTGCAATCTCAAACATATATTAACTCATAAAAAGATCCACCACAAAGGTATTACATAGATGACCGTAATCATGTTCAGCAGCTCATACGGTACTAATTAGTGAAGCTCAAGAGAGAGAGATACATAAGTTACTTCCACAAACCCATAGTCCAGAGGTGGACTACTCCCTCTTCATCATGGAGACGGTGGAGAAGTCGTTGGAGAAGATGGAGACCACGCCGGCAGCGCCCCGCCGGAGTTTTCCCCCTCCAATCTGCAACTCCAGGTCTCTGTTTCGTGTTTCTGTGTTTCTGCGGCGCTCCTTCCAAGGGCGTGGGGACTATTTTTATAGTCGGTTTTAGGTCAAACGGAGTCGGGGGAAAAGATCGACGGCAACGGAGCTCGAGGCCCAGATGGGGGTCCCACGCGGCCCAGGTACCTGGCCGCGTGGGCACCCTCTTTTGGCCTCGGGCTCCGCTTGTTCGCTTCCTTCGCTCCCAAGTCTTGTTCCTTCCAAAAACTGATGCTCGTAAATTTCCAGGTCATTTGGACGTCGTTTGGGTCCCTGAAACATTAAAATATGGAAAATAGGGTTTTCTGCCTGCGCAGGGTTAATTCCATAAAAATAGGAAAATCAAATATTCCCAAAATCATTATAAAACAGTGATATAACCCTTATATGATGCAAATATGACTGAATATAAGTAAAATAATGCAAAGTTCATGTATGCATTTTACATGCATCAACATCCCCAAGCTTAACCTATACTCGTCCTCGAGTATGAAGGTGATAAAACTAACATGGACTTTGCATTTAATACTATCAATGGATATCAAAGATGATTACTATTGCTACATAGAGTCAAATGATTCATTCTTAAAAGGAGTAGCAATATGCAAGATAGTTTATGAAGTGATATCAAGTATTCAATGCAAGGATGTTCAATGATAATTCACAAAGTGTAACATAAAAGAAAGTACTATGGACCACATGTATGCATAATGAAAAGAAAGAACATCCTATAATGGTCATAGAGTATTGATGAAAATCTGAATATAAAAGGTGGACACTTTGGAAAGATATATATGAGTAGAGGTAAAGCATGAATAAGTTTCATCTAACTTCTGAACTTCTCTACTTAAGTTAATGATTGTAATGTGGTAATCCTTGGTGTCAAGCTCTCATTCCCCTATCATAGCATCTTGAATGATTAAGTTTAAAGTGAAAGCAAATATGAGTAGTGTGCTTGACAAAGTACAGGTTGAAAGTCTCATGCCCCTTGAATACAAGTACCTACTCCATGTGTTACTCAACTTGGGAAACAAAGCAAGTTCAAGTTAAATATCATTGTAAGTAATAATAGTATCATTAAGAGCGTCAACTGGGGTACCTCTTGTCCCAGGATATGGAACAAGCCCATATCAAAATGACAAGACAAACAAACACAATGAACAATCTCAACACCCTTTTTATTTACCATTAGATAGCTTTTTATTGTAAGGTGTATCACAGAAGGTTCACCATAGCATGTAAGTAAATTTCCACCATGAATGATGCATGGCTTAGATTAGCGGCCCAGGCGTCTCTCTAACCATTTATACAAACTCATTTAAACTCACTTCATTTCCACATTTATTTCACCCATGGTAAGCATCCATAAACAAAAGTACATGATATCAACTAAATGAAATGAAGTGCATGTTGAAAGCTTGCCATGTGACAGCACATATGAGCTAACTCTCAACCAAAGACATTTGTCAAGCCACAACATCATAATTTTAATCACAATGGGTCATATTTTATTTATGCAATAAAAGTAAAGTGTGCATCAAGTTCGAGAGAGCTCTATAACCAACTTTTCCCATAACAATCAACAACATAAGCATTTTCATTCAGAGGTATAGATAACACAAATATCATGATAAACATACTCGGAATAGCATAAAGCTAATAGGTAGATATGGTGGACTCACTGGAAAAACTTTGGTTGAAGGTGTTGGAAACAAGTTTTTACTTGTTGGAATTTTTGGGCTAGCAAGAGGGAGAAAGTTGACCATCTAAATGCATGCATGAGTGTCCATAGAACTAACTAATCCATGTTAAACAAGGTAAAATAACATTCAGCATCAAAACATGAATAAAAGATAGCTCTTGATAAAATACTTGCAAATTATTACTCATTAACAAGCTCATGAATCATGCAACTATATGTATCTTTTAAAATCAACTCAACATCCCTTTTCCCAATCTTATAATAGCATCCAACATAAATCAACCCAAATTTCCAGTAGCTCTCTCATATATAAATGATAGTGTGGTGGTCTCACAAAATAAAAATCAAACCAAAACAAACAAAAAGACGCTCCAAGTTTATGCGATAAAGTGTTTCGATCGAAAAACAGAAGTTAGACGTGTGCAAACCGAGAGTGTGTAGGTCCAGTGGGGTTGTCTTCACATCCCCAAGCTTATGGTCTTCACCATCCTTGGATAGCTCTTGGTGCATCTCCTCTAATCCCTGTGAAAAAACTTCAAAACACCGTTTCTCCCATTTCTTTTTCTGTGGGGTGCATTAGTAGTGATAAACAAATAGATTTCTTGCTGCATATAATCCTTAGACAAAAATTCATATGAATGTCCAGAAATGTATAATGTTGTATGCCTACTCATAAACTCAATTGGATCAAAAAGATTCAAGTTAAAAGTTCAAAGCATGCATCAAACAAAATGGGACAGAATCTGTCCAGAAAAACAGCAGCAGCAAAACGTATTTTTCTACCCTATTAAATTTGTCGAAAAATTCCGAAAAAATTCATGCATACAGAGGATGAAAAGTTGCAACTACAGTTCAAATATGAGCTCATTCGGAGTTACAGAATAAGAATTAAAAATCATACCGTGCACAGATTCGTGCAGGAATAAAATCTCCGAACGCTATAAGCAACTTTTTCAAACCAAAATGAGTAAAACTTGGCACTTTATTAAAAATTCCAGAAACTAAACTATAAACTAAGTCTCTTGTTACAGCAAGAGGACACAAAGAAAATCACAAATAAAAACAACCGGGTTGCCTCCCGTAAAGCGCTTTCTTTATAGCCATATAGCTAGGCTTCTTACTTGATGTTTATAGAGGACGAAGCTCATGAGGGAGCTTGAACTTTGGTGTGTCCCTCTTCCTTGGAAAGTGTTCATGCATAATACCAGGATCCCATGGTGTTCTCAAACCAATCAAAATAATAGTCAAGTTGAACCCTAGTTGAGAGAAAAACAAAACACAAAAGTAATAACAACGAAGTCTAACTTTCTTTCTATGCATTGGCATTTTGTATATGAATGAATCACCATAAATAGAAGTTTCCCAATGCATATTAACAATATTTACTTGCAGCATATAATTATTAGTAACATAAAGAGGGTTCTTATCACCTCCTCTTTCATAATAGTTGCAAGTAGTAGAAATAAATTCAACCATATAACCACAAGAATCATTCAACTTAGATAATTTAGGCACATAAAGAGGATTATTAAATTTATTATGGAATTCATTAGCATGCTTCCCTCTTTCAAAATAGTTAATAAGATCAATATCAAGTTTACTATCATGATTGCAACAAAGATTTGGAACTAAAGATAGTTGCAAATCACATAAGTATTTCTCAACATAAGCAAATTTCTCCTATATGGTGTAATTAGGAGAATCCAGAAACAAAGTAGGACTCTCATGAGTAAGAGTACATCACAAACAACAAGTATATCATTTTATCCTCACATAATTTAGTAACAACTAAACATGGAGGTTTATCAATAAGCATAGGACCATCATCTAAAGCATTATCATATAGCATATTTAAGCAACACTCCTCATTATCATCAATAAGTTCACTAGTAGCATTAATAAAAGTAAAGGAGCATTATTAGTTTCATCATAATAGCATGGGTTATCATATAGGACCATAGAATTTTCAGTTTGACACTCATCATAACATGGATTCTCATAAATAACAAAAGATTTTTGAGTTTGAGTGCTATTATCAAATGTTGATGGTGAAGTTGGGAGATCCAACTCTTCCCCAAGCTTAGGTTGGAGCACATCCATTTCAATCTCCTCTTCACATACTTCCTCTTCCAAGCTTATGTTTTCATCGTCCTCTTCCTGCAAAATATTAGTACTTTCCATGGAAGCAAGAATTCTTTCTTTAACATAAACATTATCACTAAATTCCTTTTTGCAAAGTTGGAGAAGAATAGAAATGTGTCCTTTCATTACACGAGCTTCATGACTAGTTACAAAAAAATTATCAATAAGAAAGTCTATCTCATGGGCTGCAACATAAGCAATATATTTCTCAACTTGTTCTATATCATGGCATACAAATTTACACTCTTGATAGGATGCAATAATAGGATCACTATTATACTTACATTGATAGAGAGAGTGTTTATAGTCTTTTCTAAAGTAGCAAGTTATATTATGTAATTCACAAAACTCAGTGGCCATATCATTGAGATGTTCAAGCAATTCAAGCATTCTATTTCCTTCTTTGGTTGATCGGTATTCATAGTAAGCTCCCATAGTTTTGACATAACCTTTCTCCATAGCTTAGCATACATATTAAAAACAACACTAGTTTTTATGGGTTTTTTAATTTTTTATGCAAAACTAAAAATAAAATGCAAACCGAAATATAAATATGATATGCAAGACAATAACAAAACAAAATAAGATGATTTGAAGGTAAAGATGGATAAGATGATGCTCACGTAGGTGCAACCTCCCCAAGCTTAGGTGTTAGCACAAGTTGGTGATGAAGTTGACTTGGTGAGATATCCTTGGATAAACCCGGCGCCAGAAACAGAGCTAGTGTAGGGGACCCTTGAATAAACCTTTCAGCAATGATTCCCCGGCAACGGCGCCAGAAAACAGTCTTGATACCCGATGACGTAGTTACCTGCGTCAAAAGAATATGGGTTAGGTTGAGACTCCAAGTGCAGAGTGTGTAGTAAGTGTAAGACGTGTTTTCCCCACGAGGGGTGACTCGAGGGTTTAATATCGAACTCTCGGGGAATCAGTAGTGAAGATTTATCTTTCCTATCCTTCTTTTGGTTACCTACAAAACAAAGTAAATGTTTTGGTCCTCAACCTCACCTAGTGGTTGTCAAGCACAAGGTGTGAGAATGATATCAAGATAATATGCAATGCAAACAAGAAATAAATATGCAATGGTGGTAAATAAATATGCAAGGATGGTGGTAGCAATGATAAATGATATTTTTGGGTTTTATATGATGAATGCAAGATGTAAAAGTGTTTTTGTATTTTCAGATTTTTAAATGGCAGAAAATGGAAAAGTGGTAAAAGTTGTTGGAAAGGTGTTTCTTATGATTAAAAATGGACCGGGGTTCATGGTTTCACAAATGCACTCTCTCTTTAATAAAGTGGTAGACAATGGAACACTAGAATTGACATATGAGATTGCAAACAACAGTTTAATGACAAGTTATAATTATATGGGCATCACGTCCTAACATAGGGACCTTTTAGTTTATTATTAGTCTCACTTATACTCCACCAAGATGCGAACTAAATCATAACACCTCAGTAATTAAGATAACTCAGAGTATAGCAATAAGTATCATGACATGAAGTTAAAATAAGAACATGCTAGATCTTGTCATGGAGTAATGGCAATGGTCACACCCACATCTCCGGTAGCATGGTATTTCTTTTTATCCCTAGTGAGGCAACAAAGTAAGGTAGAGATACCTAAGTGGATCGCAGAACTTTCTCTCACGTTCACTTCACTAGCCACCCCCCGTTACTCCAACTAATGCACACGTTCCCCCTCACACGCTCTCATAAACATGCTTGATCATGACAAGTAAATAAGAACGGGGTACATAATATGCATCTACTTTCATAACTGAAACAAAACCATTGCAATCTCAAACATATATTAACTCATAAAAAGATCCACCACAAAGGTATTACATAGATGACCGTAATCATGTTCAGCAGCCCATACGGTACTCATTAGTGAAGCTCACGAGAGAGAGATACATAAGTTACTTCCACAAACCCATAGTCCAGAGGTGGACTACTCCCTCTTCATCATGGAGACGGTGGAGAAGTCGTTGGAGAAGATGGAGACCACGCCGGCAGCGCCCTGCCGGAGTTTTCCCCCTCCAATCTGCAACTCCAGGTTTCTGTTTCGTGGTTTCTGTGTTTCTGCGGCGCTCCTCTCTGAAGGGCGTCGGGGACTATTTTTATAGTCGGTTTTAGGTCAAGACGGAGTCGTGGGCGAAAAGATCGACGGCAACGGAGCCTCGAGGCTCTAGATGGTGGGTGCCACACGGCCCAGGTACCTGGCCGCGTGGGCCACCCTCTTTTGGGCCTCGGGCCTCCGCTTGTTCGCTTCCTTTGCTCCCAAGTCTTCTTCCTTCCAAAAACTGATGCTCGTAAATTTCCAGGTCATTTGGACGTCGTTTGAGTCCTTGAAACATTAAAATATGGAAAATAGGGTTTTCTGCCTGCGCAGGGTTAATTCCATAAAAATAGGAAAATCATGAAATATTCCAAAAATCATTATAAAACATTGATATAACCCTTATATGATGCAAATATGACTGGAATATAAGTTAAATAATGCAAAGTTCATGTATGCATTTCACATGCATCAATCAGCATTCAAAAAACTGAAAGAAGCTATGGCCTCCACACCAGTTCTCAAATTGCCTGATTTTAAGAAGCAGTTTGTGGTGGAGACGGACGCTTGTGACACCGGGGTGGGGCTGTGCCGATGCAAGACTCACAACCAGGGCATTTTTTAGTAAAGCCCTCAGTGTACAGCATAGAATTATGCACTAATTCTTGCAGTGGAACGTTAGAGACCGTACTTGGTGAGTGGAGATTTCATCATCCGCACAGATCATCAGAGCTTAACATTCTTAGATGATCAGGTACTCCACTCCACAATACAACGCAAAGCAATGGCACGCCTCATGGGGTTGCAATTTCGCATTGTGTACAAGAAGGGATGTGAAAATACGGCAGCCGACTCATTATCTAGAGTGGCTCATGCAATGGACCTCAGTCTAGTCTCTTCAGCAACACCTACTTGGATACAAGAAGTGATCAATACTTATGCCACTGACAGCGAAACCCAGCAAAAATTGCAACAGTTAGCTCTGGTTAGTCCTGATGAAAACGGGTTTGAACTGTGCCAAGGCCTCATCAGATGCAAAGGCAGGATTTGGATAGGGAACAATTCATCCATCCAAACCAAACTCATCAATGCCTTCCATGCTAGCGCAATTGGTGGTCACTCGGGTGTTCTTCCCACTTATATGAGATTAAAGAAGTTTTTTATGTGGACAGGCATGAAAACATTAGTGGACAATTTCGTCAAGCAGTGTACAAACCTGTCAGCAAGCCAAACATGATCACACACACCCAGCCGAGTTGCTGCAACCACTTCCGATACCTAAGGGAAACTGGCAGGAGTTGTCCATGGATTTCATAGAGGGTTTGCCTATGTCGCATGGTGCAAATGTGATCATGGTGATTGTTGATCGCCTTTCCAAGTATTCTCATTTTGTTCCGTTAAAGCATCCTTTCACCGCAGCTACTCTGGCACAAGCCTTTCTGGATTCTGTGGTTAAACTGCACACGGTGCCACTAGCGATAGTTTCTGACAGGGACAAGATTTTCACCAGTCAACTATGGAAAGAACTGTTCAAAGCACTCAGAACAAAATTGCAATTCTCCACTGCTTACCATCCACAGACCAATGGCCAGACCAAAAGGGTCAATCAATGCTTGGAAATGTTCTTGCGCGTTGCAGTTCATGAAGACCCGAAGCAAAGGAAGAAATGGCTTCCTCTTGCGGAGATGTGGTACAATTCAACATATCACTCTGCAATTGGATGTTCCCCATTCAAGGCGGTGTATGTCGTCGTATCGGCATCTGAGATAGGAGACGGGGTCCTGCTAGCCGAGGGTGAACGTAGGGCAAGAAGGTGGACGTCGTCGAGGTCGGGATTGTACACGGCGTTTACCCAGCTTCAGGCTCCACGGCGGTGGCGGAGCCCTACGTGCTGCTATAACTCACTATAAGGCAATAGCCGTGAAACAGGTTACAATGAGTTGGTTGTATGTTGATTGGTTGCCCTAAAGGCGTCCCGAGGTCCAGCTTATATAGGCGGCTGGACCTAGGGTTACAAGGTGTTTACGTATCCGGCAAGCATACAGAGTCCTAAACCTAGCCGGCAAGTTTGCCGCCTTCCGTCTTGGTCTTGGTGGCTTCATGGGCTTCAGTCTTGGGCCTCCTCCTTTCCGGCATCCGCCTTCCTTGGTCGTCAGCTATCTGGGCCGCCCGGCAGGCAAAGCCTTCACCACCACTGCGGGCCACCCTAGACTATCCGGATTGATCCATGCTGGTGATACCCCTAGTAGGTATATCCCCAACATTAGCCCCTGGAAGGGTTCGAGTTCTTCAGGCGCCGTCTTCTTTTGTCGGCAACGTCCGTCTTGTCTTGTAAGCGGCTGAAGAGCTTGAAGCATTCCAAAGTTGAAAGTAAGCGGCGATCCGCCTAATGTAGTCGGATAATTTGCCGCCATCATGGGAAAGACGGCTTGACTGTTGTCAGGAATCTTCCCGGCACCAGTCTTGTCATTTGACCAGTCCCGTCAAATGTTGGCGGATGACGTCATGCAGTTCACGACAGTTTGGACTTGGGCATGTGTCATGATTACTTCTCCACTACGCACAAGAATCGGGGAGAAGGCCGCAGACACCATTGCCACGACGTGCAAATCGTGGGCACGTGGCAGAGATCGTGCGTTCCCCCAATCTCGCGCACGAATCTTGACGCAGGGAGTTAAATACCCAAAGGGCACACCGAGGTCGGTCTTCTTCCCCATTCACATCCACCGCAGCCTCCTCAACTTCTCGAGCTCTCCACCTCCCGTACTCAACTCCGGCGAGCACAAGCAGAGCCTCCACGGCAAATGGTGAGCACTTCTCAGCAAGATTCGGTGGCGGCGGCGCTGGTTGCGACCTCGGCGACCATGGCTGGATCTGGATCTGCGCCAGCGACTGCGGTGGTTCCCGCGAGCGCACCGGAGACCCTTCCCGTCCCACCGTGGCTGCGGGTGAGGTTCCTTCTTCTTCCCCAACTCCGGTGGCACCTGCAACGTCCACCCCCACCTTCCCGCTCCCATCTCTAGCGGCTGCCAGCGTTGAGGCCACGGCGGATGCAGAAGCTGCCGCTGACGACGACGACGCCGAGGATGAAGAGGAGACAGGGGACCTTGGCTCCAGGTACTGGCTGCCGTTAGTATGACGTCAGCCTATCTGAAGGAGCTGGAGGAAGGCGGCTACATACCGCCCAAGACGGAATGCTCCTGGAGGATTCCAGGCGATGAGGCAGTCCCTGACCCACAAGACGGCAAGCGCATCATGTTGGCGTCGCACAGCCTCCGCGGTATGTCTTTGCCGCTTTCCGCCTTCTTTCTGGCAGTGCTTAGTTTTTATGGGCTGCAGCCGCACAACATAGCGCCCAACAGTATTCTAGTGCTAGCCGGCTTCCAGGCTTTGTGCGAAGGGTACTTAGGCATAGCTGCGTCCATAGAGCTATTCAAGTACTGCTTCCTATGCCGCCGGCAAACCATACCAGGCGGCCATCTGGCAACCTGCGGTAGCGTAACCTTCAACTGCCGCCAACCCGACTGGTACCCAAAGATCCCATACATCGAGTCGGTGAAGCACTGGACCAGCACCTTTTTCTACTGCAAGGACATCCCGACACCCGGCACAACCCAGGGATGCCTGTTTTGTCAACGGTCCGCCAACCCACAAGGCCTGTTGGACGGCAAAGGTGCCGCTTAGCAGCTTGTCGGCTGAGCTTCGAATTGCCGTCAGGCGGATCGAGTTCTTGACGAAGACGATGAAGGCTCCGCAACTTGACGGAGTTGACACCGTCATCTGCTGGGTGTCGAGGAAGATAATGCCACTCCGCCATCGCCCTGAAGATGTGCGAGTACAAGGCGGATGACGCCGGCAACAACACCCTTGACCAAGATGCACTAGAGTACCGGCTCAGAGAGCTTGTGAAGCCTCTGTCGGTGAAGGCGGCTGAAGGCGTCGCCATGTTCACCCATGACAACCCAGCCCCAGTGGTAAGCCAGACTACTTGTCATTTACTTGACATCTTTGTCCACTGGGTACTGAATTAATGTCTGTCTTTTTCCTTTTCAGCTGCAAACCTTGGGGGATGAAGACTTGGCTCCTAACTGGTACGACACCGGTGCCAGCAAGTCGAAGAAGCGCAAATAGCGGCTCCACCAAGGATTTGGAGAAGAGGAAGAAAGCGGCCACCTCTGTGATGCAGAGGATGAGACCTTGGAGAATGTCCCATTCAAGCGGTAGGCAAGCTTTTGCTTTCCCTGACTTAGCCATTTTGATATAAGTTTGTACTGACAAACTTGCACTTTTCTGCTTACAGGGGCAAGCCAGCCATGCCCAAGCTCCGCGCCAACTGAAATTTCTGCCGGCAGGGGCAAGCCACCACGCTCTTCTCCAGCCGCTGCGCCGACAACGCCCACAGTTGGCGTTCCCGTGGTTGTATGCCAGGGAACGTACACGCTGCTGGTACCGCAGAGGCGGCTACGGAGAAGATGGCGGGCAAAAAGTCAGTTGCCGGCCTACTTTTTCCAAGACGGCTGAAGCTTCGGCTAATGATGCCGCTCGATTTATTGCCATGAAGCAAGAGATGGACGACAGATGGCGGCTGACCAAGGCGGATCGTCCTCCCATCCTGGCTCTCAATCTGGCAAAGGGTTGCAAGACCCCGGCAAACGCTAAGGACCATGCGTGAAGGTACCCGCAAATGGTACGCGCACATGGATGAACTCCACGAGACCCTGCATGGACAACTTGAGGTAATGTAGCCTATAGTCCCAGCCCCCGAGCACTTTGGCGGCTGAAAAATTTAGCCGGCAAAGTGGTCTCGTTGACTAAATAGTGCTAACCGCAACGTTGTTTTCGTGCATGCAGGCCGTTCTTGCTTCCAATCTTGAGCTGTTCCGTGCTCAAGAGAAGAAAACAAAGAATGCCAGCAACTGCAGCAGGACGTGGAGATGAAGGACGCCCAGATTGCGAGCTTGGAAGAGGCTCGCAAAAAGGATGAAGGTGACAAAGTTTTCTTTGCCTTCTTTTCGTCCGACTTCTTTTTGCTTTTCCGACAAGTATTTTAGTCGTCTTTTTTTTGTAGAATTACTAAACACTGCGCAAGATATTCTCAAGAACTCCACTGACATGCAAGCTTTGATGAACGAAGCTGCAGATCTTGCTGAGTTGGTGGCAAAGCTGAAGGCGGATCATGCCAAGGAGCTGGATGAGCGGGAGCTGGCCCATGCCGCCGAGGTTAGCAAGTTGACGGGACAACTTGAAGCCATGAGCAACAACCTCGACCAGGTGAACAAGAATGCCAAAGCGCAGCAGGAACAACTGTCACAGGCAGTCCAGCTAGCTCAGGAAACACTTGAGAACCATCTGGACGAGGTCAACGCCATCCACGAGCATGTCTTGGGTACGTCTCTAACCTTCATCCTTCTTTGATACTTTGCACTCTTGAAACTTGAAGCTGCAGTGTGTAACTGTTTGTATTTGTGCAGTGCCGGCTAACTGGGTGATGACATGGCTACGACGCCGCGCCTTGCCCGTATCTTGAAAGTTGGCGAAATCGTCAACCAGATTGTCGGTGCGGGCAAAGCGTTTGCCGCCAAGTTCTACCCTGGGAGGACGGCGATCCCGTCAACTTCGATGCCTGCCGGACTGCTGGAGAAGGCGGCAGCCGAACACGACGCACGCTACGCTCAGCAGCACGAGGCGGCGCCAAGTTGGCATTGGCGATGACGGCGGCGTGGTACCCGGAGGCTGATATTCATCAAGTCACCGAGTACTTCCCCACCGAAGACGAAAACAACCAAGCCATCGTGATGCAGGACGTGCTGCGGTCTGTTCGCGGCTATGCGACCCGGGTTGCCAACATGGTTGACATCCGCAAGTTCTACAAGGAACACCCGGATCCGCATGTTGCCGTAGCCGATCCCTCCTTGGCGGATCCTGAAGCTGCCGTAGGCGGAGAAGGCGAAGCCGACGAGCGCAGCCCCAGGATGGCGGAGCCAGCCCCAAGAATGCCGGCGTCAGCCCCCAGGATCTCTCAACCTCCACCAAGGCGGCAACTCCTTGACTGTCCTCCTGCAAAGGCAGCACAAAACACTGCGTTAATCTGTTAACGCAAAAACTTTATTTTGGGTTTGTAAATATTATGGGCCAACTTTTATGCTACACTTGGCGGTAGGCTTATTTAAGTGGCCCGCCTTAATATGTATCTCGTTGCATGTTTAGCTTTTTCATATGTTGGCGGAACCTCATCTTAGTTACTTTAGCTGAGCCAACCAGGTGCAATACCAACTAATTTAGACTCAGAGACCAAAGCCAGCATGTTGGTGCCAACGACATACTACTAGGCGACCCACACACAAACAGACAGATAAGCATATTAGGCGGTGCAAAGATTGTTTGCTTTTTTAGCCGGCAGACGGCAAATGTCAAAAAGTTTGAACCTTAGCACGGAGCAAAAACTTATTTTGTTTGGTAACTTTTATGACAACAGATATATGATTGCGAGAAAAGACAAAAGATGGCATGATCCCAAAACTGAATGAGCAAACCACAGACTTTTATTTCATAATCATATAGTACTTATTACAATGTGGAAATTGCTAAGTGTAAAAAGGACGTAGCTGCTCAATGTTCCAGGTCGCTTGGTTTCTTCATACTTGTCGTCAACCTTCCTTTTGCGCTTGCGACCTCGCTTCTTCTTGTATCCGTCTACCAAGTAATAAGAACCATTGAGCAACACCTTACTGACCACAAAAGGTCCTTCCCAAGGCGGGGATAACTTATGCAAGCCCTTCCTATCTTGGATTAGGCGGAGGACCAGGTCACCAACTCTAAAACTTCGTTGCCGCACCTTCTGCTGTGATAACGCCTCAAACTTTGCTGATAGATGGCGGATCGTGCAAGAGCAACGTCTCGTTCTTCATCAAGTAGGTCAAGGCCATCCTGTCTTGCATCTTCTGCGTCTTCCTGGACGTAGGCTTGAATTCTGGGAGAATCGTACATCATGTCGGTTGGCAACACTGCTTCTGCGCCATAGACTAAGAAGAAAGGAGTAAACTTGGTTGATCTGTTTGGAGTTGTGCGTAAACTCCAAAGGACAGATTGCAATTCATCCACCCAAGCCCCAGCCGCTCTGTGCAATGGTACTTCGAGACGTGGTTTGATCCTTGTAGGACTAAACCATTTGTACGCTCTACTTGACCGTTTGCCTGCGGATGTGCTACTGAGGCAAGATCTAGGCGGATGCCATGCTTATAACAGTATTCCTCGACTTCGCCTTGCGACAAGTTAGTGCCGTTATCGGTGATAATGCTATGAGGCACCCCGAACCGAGAGATTATTCCCCACAGAAATTTGCGGCTGTGGCGCCGTCTAGCTTTTTGATAGGCTTAGCTTCAACCCATTTGGTGAACTTGTCTACAGCCACAAGTAAATGTGTGTAGCCACCAGGCGCCGTTTTAAACGGACCAACCATGTCCAAGCCCCAGACTGCGAAAGGCCATGTGATGGGTATTGTTTTAAGCTCTGAGCCGGCATGTGTGATTGTCTGGCATAAAGTTGGCAGCCCCTGCATCTTTTGACAATGTCTCTGCATCTTGCTTGGCTGTCAACCATAGAAACCTTGTCGGAAGGCTTTTGAAACAAGGGCGCGTGAGGAAGCGTGATGTCCACATACGCCAGCATGTATCTCATCCAACAGTTCTCTGCCTTCTTCGGGCGAAATGCAACGTTGGTAAACACCAGTGGTGCTACGCTTGTACAATTCGCCTTTGATTATTGTGAATGCCTTGGCTCTTCTTATTATTTGCCTTTTCAAAACCTCATCATCCGGTAACTCCTGATTGATCAGGAAGTCCAAATATGGCGTCGTCCAATCCGGCTTTACCAGTAGACGGCATAGCTAGCATGTCAACTGGTTCTGCCGATTCTGGGTCAAGGAGGTCTGCTCCTTTTATTGACGGCTTGTGTAGGTGTTCCAGGAAAACATCTTTTGGTACCTTTTTGCGTTCAGACCCCATTCTGGCAAGTGTATCTGCCGCCTCATTTTGAGCTCTTGGGATGTGGCGGACCTCGTAGCCTAGAAACACTTGGCGAATTCGTCAACGGTAGCTCGATATGCCGCCATTGTCTCGCTCTTTGTGTCCCAAGTACCACGTATCTGTTGCGCCACCAAGTCTGAATCTCCGTAGCAGAGGACACGCTGGACGCCAAGTTCCTTGGCAATGTGTAAACCATGAAGGAGAGCTTCGTATTCAGCAACATTATTAGTTGCCTTGAAGTGAATTTGTAACACATAACTAAGCTTGTCTCCTTGAGGGTTTCTTAAAACAATGCCAGCCCCCGAGCCCTGAAGCATTTTTGATCCATCAAAGTGCATGATCCAATATGCATCTTCAGGGAGAGGTACTTCGTCCATGGCCTCCGTCCAATCTGCTACAAATCTGCTAAGGCTTGAGACTTAATGGCCGTTCTGGGTTTATACGATGTCGAAGGCGGCAAGTTCATGCCCCATTTGGCAACGCGGCCTGTTGCATCTGTATTATTGATGATATCCCCCAGAGGTGCCTTGCTCACCACCGTTATTGAATGCTCCTGGAAATAGTGCCTTAACTTCCTGGCGGCGTAGAAAACACCGTAGACCAGCTTCTGGTAATGCGGATAACGCTGTTTTGAGGCGGAAAATACTTCACTGATGAAGTAAACCGGACGTTGTTCCGGCAAGTCTGAATTTTCCGTCTTGCGTTCCACAACCAGTACCACGCTAACAACCAAGTTAGTTGCGCGATGTAAAGCAGCATTGGTTCCTGCGAACGAGGAGCTGCCAAAATTGGAGCAGACGTTAACGCGTCCTTGAGTTGCTGCAAGGCGGCGTCTGCTTCGTCTGTCCACTCAAAGTTGTCGGATTTCTTCAGAAGCCGGTAGAGAGGCAGTGCCTTCTCACCAAGACGGCTAATGAAACGACTGACGGCAGCCGCCGAGCCGGCAAGTCGCTGCACGTCCTTCAGGTCCTTGGGCCTGGATATGTTGAGGATCGCTTTGATTTTTTCTGGATTTACTTCTATCCTCGTTCGGAAACGATAAAGCCAAGCAATTTGCCGGCAGGAACCCCGAAGACGCATTTTTTCGGGTTGAGCTTCATCCTATATACCCGGAGGCTATCAAAGGTTTCTCTCAAATCGTCAAGCAAATCTGCCTTCTTTCTTGACATGACGGCAATGTCGTCAACATAGACGTGAACATTGCGGCCAATTTGCTCGTGAAGGCATCTTTGCATACACCGCTGATACGTTGCGCCGGCATTTTTTAGACCGAAGGGCATCGTGATGTAGCAGAAGGTCCCGTAGGGCGTAGTGAACGCTGTTTTGATTTGGTCGGATTCTCGCATTTTGATTTGGTGGTACCCGGAGTACGCATCCAAAAAGCACAGCAGCTCGGAGCCGGCTGTGGAGTCTATGACCTGATCTATACGAGGTAAAGCAAAGTGGTCCTTAGGACAGCACTTGTTCAAACCGGTATAATCAATGCACATTCTCATTTCCTTATTAGGTTTTGGAACCATTACAGGATTTGCCAACCAATCAGTGTGTACTACCTCCCTAATGAACTTGGCTTCTTGCAACTTGATGATCTCCTTCCCTATTGCTGTCCGCTTCTTCTCACCGTAGCGCCTTATTCCTTGCTTCACTGGTTTGGCTCCTTCGTAGACGTTAAGAGAGTGCTCGGCAAGTTCCCTCGGGACACCTGGCATGTCGGCTGATGACCATGCAAAGATGTCCTGATTCTCACGGAGGAACCTGACGAGCGCGCTTTCCTATTTGTCGTCCAAGCCAGCCCCTATGGTGACTTGCTTGGAGCTGTCACCTGGGACCAGATCCGCCTTCTTTGTGTCTTCGGACGCCTTGAAAGTGTTCTTTTGCTGCGGTCTTTACATGCTCCGGCAACTGCGACGTATCAAGCTCCTTTTTCAACATGGCTAACTCCTCTGCGTGGAGGACTGCCTCAGCGAAGGCGGCGTTGCCACGCTCGCACTCCTTTGCTTTCTTGAAGTTGCCATTGACGGTGATTGTACCGTTGGGTCCCGGCATCTTCAGCTTGCTGTAGATGTAACACGGCGAGCCATGAACTTGGCGAAAGCTGGCCGTCCAAAATGGCGTGGTAGGCACTCTTGAAGGGGACTACTTCGAACCTGAGATACTCCGAGCGGTAGTTTGTCTCAGCTCCAAAAGTAACCTCCAATTTGATGCTTCCCATTGACTTGGCTTGCTTTCCCGGAACGATGCCATGAAACTTGACTTTGCTGTAGTCAAGCTGGCTTTCCGACAAGTTCATGCGCTTCAGTGTGTCCGCGTAGATGATGTTGAGGCTGCTGCCGCCATCCATCAACACCTTGGTGAGTCTGAAGTTATCGACAATTGGGTCGACGACAAGGGCGTATTTGCCGGGGTGAGGTACGTGATCTGGGTGATCATCTCTATCCCAAGTTATTGGCTCCTCTGACCAGTCTAGATACTGGGGAACATCTGGTACTGTGGCGTTTAGCTCGCGCATCTCCGCCTTTTCTTCCTTTGCCGAAGGAGTGCCCAAGAAGCACACCAATTGGCCATGTACCTTGGGTATTTCTTTTCTTTGCGCACCAGCTTGGGTTCCTCATCCTCGGACATGGAAACTGCCCCATCATCATCTTCCTTCTTTGTCTTCTCAGCCTTTTTGCTCTTTTTTGACTTCCAGCCAACCTCGGGGTCCTTCTTGAAGTCCTCCATGAACCGGCATTCCCCTAATGTGTGGTTAACTTTGCCTAAGGACGCGTGGATTGGGCAGGGCAAGGCTTTTGCCTGATCGTATGTCAGGCGTTGCTTGCTGGAGCCGCCATCTTTACCCTTTCCTTTCCACTTGCGGTTGCCGCCTTTGCCTTCGAAGGCGGCGGCGACCTCGTTTGATGGTCCGGCTTTGTCATCCTGGGGAGCCTTGCGTTTGTGACTTGCTCGCCTGTTTGGCGCCATGTCATGTGCGCCATCTCCATCGCGTGCATCATCATCCGCCTGTGCGTACATGGCTGCTACTTCGAGCATGACTCCGAGATCCTTGACTTGCATGCGTACGAGCTTATGTCTGAGACTTGAGCCCTTCAGGAGGCCTGTGGTGAAGGCATGGATTGCTTGATTGTCGTCTACGTTCTCGCAGCTTGCCTTTGTTTGAATCCACCTTGCCAAGAAGCTTGTAGCTGTTTCATCTGGCTTTTGCACGCAACGAACCAAATCTGTGTATGTATTGGGTCGCTTGTACGTGCCTTGGAAGTGCTGCGTGAACACCTTTTCCATGTCATGCCAACTATGAATGCTTTTCTCCGGCAAGTTTTCGATCCAGCTTCGGGCTGTCCCCTCTAGCATGAGGGGAAGGAAGCGTGCGGCGACGAGGCCATTGCCTCCGGCAATTTCAACTGCCAGCGCGTAGTCCGACAACCATGAGTTTGGCTTGTCCGCTCCATTGTACCTTTGATGAGTTTTTGACACTGATGTCATGTCTCGGGTACTTGAACGTTGCGGATGGCTGGGCCAAAGCACTCAGGTCCTAGATAGGCATCTTGCTTTCCAGCCTTGATGTCATTGAGACGATGTCTCGCGTCTTGCGGACTGAGCTGTTTGCCAGATCTATCGGCGTTAGGCTCGTCCTGCGCTGCCCGGCTGTGCCTAGGCTCGTTGTTGTGTCCCCGGCTTCCGCCTTCGTGCCTGGGCACTGGTGGTGGGGACTGTGTGCGGTCCCTGCTTCTTCTTGGCGGCGGGGCGTTGTCGCGATTGCCGCCACTCCTTGGCGGCTGCTTGCTGCCCCTGCTTCCGCCTTCATCCCGCCTAGGCGGAGGGGTGAGGCCTTGCGCCTGTTGCCGGTTCTGGACGCCTCGTCACGCTGCCTTTTGGGAGGTGGTGACTTGCGCGGGTCCTTCTCCTTGTCCTTCCCTTTTCCGTGGCTACTGGAGCCGGACGGATCTTCGGGTTGCCACCGGCCGCAGCTTTGCAAGCGTTGGATTTGATTCCAACTTTCCTCCCCTTGCGTCCGCCATGTCGGCGCGAGAATCAGCACGGGCCTGCTGCTCTAGAGCTTTGTGAGCAAGGATCGATGCGTAGTAAATCTTCTCGTCCTTGTCATAGTCATCATTGTTGAGGATGTCCAAGGCGGCTGCAGTGTTGAGGACAGGGGTGCGAGGATGACGTCCCCGTTCTTGTCCTTACGCTGCGGCGCTGTAGCCCACTCGAAACCAAGCTTTTGGGCAGGGGATTTGAAGGTGTCAGGATCCCTGCCTTTCTTGCTTTTCTTCTCTCCCCACGTCCTGCCGGCTTGGGCAATGGGTGGTGGTGAAAAGATTGCGCTTGGGGTCAACTTGGCGGTTATCTTGGCGTTTTCCTCCTTGGCTTCGTCGAGGAGGCTCTGGACCTCTGCTTGCTTGCTTTTGAGGTACTCAGTTTGCTCCACCAAGGTGTTTCGAAGTTTCTCCAAATCAGCCGGGTTGGTTTTGTCGTCACCGGCGTGTGCAGAACTTCCGCCAGGCCGCCATGTTCCCTATCTTGCTGGGCTCGCCCTTCTCCAGAATCCTCTTCTTCGGAGCCCCAGGAGGCTCTGGAAACAGTGGATCGGTTGCCGGGGTCCCCAGGTTGGCGGCGTCAGTTGCCGCCTCTCTGAGGCTGCACCGGTGACATCCGCCACAAAAACCTGCTGCATGTTGACGGAGGAGCCCGTAGCCGCCTCAGAAGGCGGAGGATCAGGTGTAACAAACACTGCTTGACCCGTTGCTCAAACATGCTGGCAGAATCTTCTTCGGAATCAGAATCTACGTTGACGTGAACGGTAGATCTGGATCCGGCATCCGACATCGCATCATCCTGGAGCGCAGGAAGAATAGATTCGGGATCTTGACTGTTGGGCTGGGAGTCTGATCCCAGTCCCGTCATGCCGACAAAGTGTAGATCTGAATCTGCGGACTCCTCAGGGAGGCAAACTCAGATCCGTCTTGATTGTAGGGCGGGTGGGATGGCGAATAAATTCGCGGCAACCCATACGCCTCAGAAGTGTAGCCGATGAACACATCGACGCCGCCAAACGGCACAACTCCGCATCCGACAATGTAGTCGTCTGCGGGGATGTAGGACTCGTCGCAGCTGATGTAGTGGTTGTCGCCGTAGCGAACAGCGCGGCCGACGGCGATTGTTTCGCCGATGCCGCCAAGGGTTCCCGCCTGGAACGTGACGCCTGACGCCTTAGGCCCCACGGTGGGCGCCAACTGTCGTCGTATCGGCATCTTGGATAGGAGACGGGGTCCTGCTAGCCGAGGGTGAACGTAGGGCAAGAAGGTGGACGTCGTCGAGGTCGGGATTGTACACGGCGGTTTACCCAGCTTCAGGCACCACGGCGGTGGCGGTGCCCTACGTGCTGCTATAACTCACTATAAGGCAATAGCCGTGAACAGGTTACAATGAGTTGGTTGTATGTTGATTGGTTGCCCTAAAGGCGTCCCGAGGTCCAGCTTATATAGGCGGCTGGACCTAGGGTTACAAGGTGATTACGTATCCAGCAAGTATACGGAGTCCTAAACCTAGCCGGCAAGTATGCCGCCTTCCGTCTTGGTCTTGGTGGCTTCATGGGCTTCAGTCTTGGGCCTCCTCCTTGCCGGCATCCGCCTTCCTTGGTCGTCAGCTATCTGGGCCGCCCGGCAGGCAAAGCCTTCACCACCACTGCGGGCCACCCTGGACTAGCCGGATTGATCCATGCTGGTGATACCCCTAGTAGGTATATCCCAACAGTGTATGGAGCTGAACCAAACTGGCATCCATCCCTGACAGTACGACCTCGACATCAACAGATGCTGCTACCATTTTACAAGAACGCCAAGATCAGCTCGCTCGATGAAACTACATCTTGCAGCTGCTCAGAATCGTATGAAGGTTCAGGCGACAAAAACCGCACGAGAAGCAATTTCAGGTTGGTGAACAAGTACTGTTGAAACGCAGCCATATGCACAGTCAACTTTGGTCAATAGACCCTGTCCAAGCTAGCATTGAAGTATTTTGGTCCATTTCATGTTCTGGAGAAGATTGAGGAAGTGGCTTATAAGCTGGACTTGCCAGACCATAGCATGATCCATCCGTCTTTCATGTCTCACAATTGAAAGGGTTTACACCAGACTTCACACCAGTGTTTGTTGATCTGCCACCGGCGCGAGCTTGTATTTTGTGGAGACGAGCCTAGAAGATATTCTTGATCGGAGACTCGTTAAGAAGGAAATGCAGCTGTGCCGCAAGTGCTGATCAAGTGGCGAGGAGTGCAGCAACCTCAACGACCTGGAGGATCTATGTGTTGAAGAAGAGGTTCCCTGATGCTTTGCTTGGGGACAAGCAAGTTCTCCAGAGGGGGTGATGTAACACTGGGTGATAGATGTGTGTAAGCAGGTTGGATTAGTCGTGTGTGTGTGTGTGCTGAGTTGTGTGTGATGCCAGCTGTGCGCTTCAACATCCGCGGGTTCGGGTGATGGGGCACCAAAACCTTGGTTAAAGATTACCTCCTCGGGCATAGGATTGATGGGGTATGTCTCCAAGAAACGATTAAACATGAGTTTGTAGATCAAGAGTTGCGTCGTCTGGAAGTGGAGAAAAATAATTCTGGAGCTGGTTGCGGCTATTGGGCATTATGGGGGCGTGATCGTGAACGTTTGTGACAATCTCTTTAAAGTGGGAACATTGAAAGGGGTCGGTGCTTCCTCACTTTAGCGGTGCTCCATCGGTCGTCGAATCAAAACCGACGGATTATGGGAATTTACGATCAACGGATCACTCCAAATCAGTTGCTTTCTGTGACAAAGTTTCGGAAAGAAAATTGTTGGCTGCCACCTCCGTGTGGTGACGGGGGGTATTTCAACCTTATTCTTAGCTGCCACTAAAATAATGACATAATTAATTGGGCTAGATTCCGATCTTCAACTCTCATTGGGAATGTGCGAAATTCCTTGCTCGGGTACAAGGTACACTTGGACAAATAACGGATAAACCCGGTCAGGTGCGTCTTGGACCATTTTTTTATACCAACTACCCTAAATTCTTTGCTTCCCTTGTGCACGCTGGTGGGGAAACCGAGTCTTGGCTCGGACCATACCCTGCTCATCCTGGACACGGGTGAGGGCACCATGTTTGTAGCAATCGTTAATTTCCAAAGGGTTGGTTCAAGCTACCACAGTTTCATGACCTAGTTGATAATATTTGGGAGAATTTAGCTAGAAGGTCGGGGGGGAAGGGGAGGAGATATTGTAGATTGGTGGAACTTGTGAGTGTCGGTTCGATGCAGTTTTGAGGGGGTGGAGCCATAACCTGGGAAAGATTCACGGCTAAATAAGAAGGCCTTATGCCACTAATCAAGAATGTTGATCGCAGGCTGATTCGACGGGATGGACGACGAAAATGGTCTTATAGTACATTCGGAGGACAGTTTCTCCAATCTATAGGCTAGAAGAAGAATGGCCTTTTACCGAGAACTTTTGGGCACCTCGGCTCCTCGTCACTGCGGTTTGTTGTAATCCCTTGTGTTGGTCTATTGGTTGTGGCGTATTGATGTTGTGTTTTGTAAAACAATACCAACTCTTGTAAGTTATTTACTCATCTGTCAGAGTAACATGTGCTTCAAAGAAGAGAGTAGGTTGAGGAGCCCAGTCATTCACGCGTTCGCCGGGTGGCTCCAGCCTCTAGCTTATCTCAAAGAGGAGGAGTGCAAACTCAGCCAAACATGACTTATATTCGCTTTGTTTTTATTTACCATGTGTTCTATGTTTTCTTAATCAAACTTATGCAAAACAAAATGAACATCTATCGTACTAAATGTTATAATATAAAATATATTTTACTCTCTCCGTTCTAAAAAGATGACTTCCTTTATGTGCATGTGGATATATCTATACATGTAACATGTCTAGATAGATCCACATGTAGACAAATGGAGTCATCCTTTTTGGAACGGAGAGAGCAGATGATTCTAATAATATTAAATTTAATATTCTAGATGTTGATATAGTCTTTCCTACCGTATTGATGACATTGTACAAAGTTTGATTTTGGCTAAACCGGAACACAACGGAGGGAGTATGATTGTGTGAAATGGGTATTACGGCTCCTAGCCTCTAGAAACAGAATCTGAAAAGCTGAGGATCGACATGGCAAAAGTGAGGAGCCCCATATCTCTTCTCTTGAATCCACCACGTTTCAATTCACCTTCGAATTGATTACATTCATATCATTACTCTGGGCCAGCAGAACATGAACCACATTCCTCCTAATCAACCACTCCAACCAAGTAGTACTCCTCCAAAGTCTTATATTTGATGCGGAGGGAGTAGCAGATAGTGGGATAGTGCTTGCAATTATTACGAGTAGCCAAGCTAAGCACAACCTATCTTGCAGGTTAATTATATACTGCTAATCCTAATCACATACTGCTTTACATTAACCAGTCTCTTGCAAATGGCTTCTGCGGACGAGCGGCAAAAGCTCTGAATTAACTTCAAGACGAACATTGGGTCCTTACCGCTCGCGTTCATCGTGGTAGCTAGTAGTGGTTCCAAGAATTAGATCATGTGCCCACTTATTCACATCGCGGTTTGTTAATGTTCATCGTGTCCCCATGCATGAAAGATTCTCCAAAAGAAAGGGTCAATTGGGAAACAGAGAAGCAAACTGAAATGTTTCTGCTAAATGCGGCTCTTTGCCGTTTACGGCTCAGTCTGCAGGCTCTATAAAAGGAAGAGATGAAGCTGAGAGAGTGAGGCAGTCAAGCAAGGCAGAGCAAGCAACTTAATTAGATTAGAATAGATAGCATACAAGTGCAAGGCATGGAGTGCGGGCAATGCGGCGCCGGGTTGTCTGTCCGCGGGGAGCGCGCGCCGTGCAGTGCGCGCACTGCCGTGGGGTTAACGCGCGTCCAGCGGCACGGCGCGTGGGCTTCGTCATGAACGCGATCGCCAACA
>CAMZMU010000096.1:83498202-83713106 GCA_947311845.1 Poa pratensis | reverse complement strand
TACTATAAAAGGGTGTCTTTTATTAAAAAGATTCTTCTGAAAAGAAGTATAGATAAGTATTCAACTACTGGAATTGATGCAGCGAAAAATCGAAATCTATTGGTTTTTTTCATATGAACTCCATTTTTTACCCTCTATTTATATATCGGTGACATGTTTTATCCTATTTAAAATCTTTTTTCATATTTTTACTCCTGTTTACGTCGTGACATATTTACCACATTTTAGATCTCCTTCTGATTTTGATAAGTTGAGACCCATATGATAGGTACATGTAGTTGATAACGGGTCACCAATCCTACCTGGCACCCGACTCGTCGGACTGCCAGCTGACATGTCGGACCAATTCCTCTCGATTATACGAAGCAAATTGTGTGCCACATAGAAAAAGTTAATGATTTAGACTTGACATTTAGTGCCCAGGAATATATAGTCAGGTTTTCACTTTCACGAAATGAAATAACATAAGCATACATCCACAAAAAACAGTAGATAAATCAAAACATCACATATATGCGGCAACAAAAATCAATCGAGCCCAGAATGTAATAGGTTTTTTTCAAATAGCCAAAATGTAATAGGTTACGCCCTGTTATGTTTGGATGGTCGAACTGGGCTTGGGATTCTGAAATTGGAATAGGACATGGCACAACTAGAGGCTTTGGCAGTTTGGCTGCATTCTACTACTCCTCAAACGGACAAAAAACGGAAGAATCCCATAAGGAGTGAATAGCATGAAAAAGAAAAGAATCACGTACCCATTTCCACTGTCATTTGGAGTATATGCACGGCATCATGAGCGCTGCCTTGAAAAAGCAGAGAGAAAGACACATAATTGTTTCATCGACAACAATATATGCCAATTTCCACTCAAATAAATCATCCGTGGGGAATACTCGATATAAAATCTTTCTCACTGCGTGCGATGCCATCTAGTCCAGCGTTGATTCATTCGCCTATATAAAGGGCGGGAGGAGCGAGGGGCAGAAGTAGAAGCAGAGTGCAAGCAAGCAAAGCAGCATACGTACGTAGCACTTAAGCCTGCGAAGCTAGCACACCCAATCAGCCAGCCATGAACTACGGCTACGGCGGATTCGGAAGGGGTCCCGCTCCCGCGGCGACGGTGCGGTGCAGGGAATGCAGCGCGAGCATCACCGCCGTGCCCGGCGCCCGTGCCGTCCAGTGCATGCAGTGCTCCTGCGTGACGCGCGTCGCCGGCTGTGGCCGGCCGCGCCCCGGGATGCCGCTGGTGCAGCAGAGGCCCCCGATCCCAGCCTTCGGCGGCGGCCGCGGCAAGAAGCGCGCCGTGCTCATCGGCATCAAGTACACGGGCCGGCGCGCCGCCGAGCTGAGGGGCCCCATCAACGACGTCAAGTGCATGAGGTACATGCTCACCGAGCACTTCGGCTTCCCCAACGACTGCGTCCTCATCCTCACTGGTAACTATACTGAACATAAGTACAGGCTGATCGATGATCCTCGTTCGTGGTGCTTACTTAATCGGATGTATGTATGTAGATGAGGAGAGGAACCCGTGCAGGCTGCCGACCAAGGACAACATCCGTATGGCGATGCACTGGCTGGTGCAGGGCTGCAGCTACGGGGACTCGCTGGTGTTCCAGTTCTCCGGCATGGGCGCGCAGGTCCCCGACGACGACGGCGACGAGCGTGACGGCATGGACGAGGCCATCTGCCCCATGGACTCCTTCCACCAGGGCCCCATCCTGGACGACGAGATCAACGAGGCCATCGTCCGCCCGCTCGTGCACGGCGTCAAGCTCCACGCCATCGTCGACGCCTGCCACAGCGCCACCGTCCTCGATCTCCCATACCAATGCACCATGTCCAAGTCAGTGATCAATTAACCTCGACCACGATGTAAATCATCTACATACACGCGCCTGTGCATATTAACCATACGGCTCTTGGATCAGGACTACCGGGTGCCTGAGGTGGAGGGACGAACGCCCTGTAACCGGCGCCTGCAAAGGCACCAGCGGTGGCCAGGCCGTGCTCATCAGTGGGAGCAGCAACGGCAAGAACAGGCCTACTAACGTGGTCAGTACTGTTTCTGAATTTCTCATTCCTAATGTCACAAGGCGTGTAGGTCTCTTTCATTCGTTTGACATGTCACCGATGCGTGCGTGCAGCTGCCTGAACCCTGTGCCACCATCGGCGCCATGACGCACAGCTTCATCAGGGCACTGGAGTGCGAGCCCCGTACCACCTACGGCCGCCTGCTCGCCTCCATGAGGAACATCATGCGCCAGGGCGGGCCTGCAACCTGCAGGGCCCCGTCGGCGGCTCCATCCACAAGGTCGCCAACTTCAGCGGCGTGGAGGTGAGTCAGGCTTTCTTCTCCGATGGTGCAAAGCAGTTAGCAGTAATATTTCTCACCAACATATATATTTGGTTCTGCAGGAGCCTCAGCTGTCTGCTGCTCAAAAGTTCGACATCGACCGCGAGCCCTTCTGCATGTAGAACCCGTGATTCTCATCGTCGCTGCAGGCTACTGCGAACGACTCGATTACTACCTAGTCATCATCGCCGGTATCGAAATAATCGATCACTGTGTATGATGCTTGCTACTTAGTATGTGTGATGTATCACCTGCCATGCCATGCCACCAAGAATGAGCATAGCTCATATAAGGCTCTCGAGGACCTGGTTGGTTCTCCATGACTACTGTACCGTAAACCTCACTGTAATAAGGCTGTTGTGTGTCATGACATCCCCTTAAATAAATCAAGTTCTATGTTGCTTCATCTCCGGGAGATACCCTTTTAGAAAGCAGTGACAGATATGTGATCAAAATGGACCCGCGTGGGTATCACGCAGCGATGATGTGATGGGACTGAAACTGACGGTTCCATGTTCAGAACCCCCAAAACTTTTCCTTCCACTTGACAAAATTTGGTAACAACAGAACAGAGTAAAGGCTTGATTGCCTACTTGCCTACGATGAGCCTCTTAGTAGTTAGGATTACAAAATATCTCTCACGGTTCATGTATAGTTACAGTGGTCTTGGTACATCAGCAGCTCAAGGACGGAAGAAGCCATCATAACAAAAATGCGCAGGCCTGTTAATTGGTTTCTAGCACACGGAGATCCCCTCCACCATTAATGATGCTCCACCACCTGATTTGATATACAACAATTGTTAATGGTTTAACGATTGACAGTTAGCATGCAAAATTCCATCTTCTCGTGTCAGTTATGACAAACAGAAAACAACAAATTTGGTCGGCCTGTCTGTCAAGTTCTGAAATATATAACTTCATTTTCTAGAGGAAACAACATACAATTTCTGAACTTAATTGGTGCTAGCATACTACAGATATAGCCTAGCTATCATAGTCTTGGTCTCTTGGATCAAGACAGACAAATAACCTGTTCCATTTCTGGTTTAGTGGAATGTGTTTGTTCTTAACTGAGAGCAAAACAAACTAAACGATGAATACCTTCTCCCCGCTTGAATCTTCAACCGAGACCGGTTCTACACAAATGCTCGATAATGTTCTTGCACACCTCCTTGCCTTTCTCTAGATTGACGGCATGCCCTGCCTTCTTTACGACTACTAGCCGAGAGTTCTCCCCAAGATGCCTGCACAACATTGCAATGATATTTAGTTGTACAATGAGGAGTGTTTGCTGAAACATTAATTGTAGTAGAAAATTCAGAGGGGAGCATCAGAGCTAGGAACATGCCTCTCCAATCTATGAGCCAGCTCCATTGGAAACACCTGATCTTTCTCACCCCAGATTATCAATGTTGGCTGCATAGTGGGATTATGTGAGAAATCACATCACATGAGTAGATTTCACTTTGCAAGATCACACGGAATATATTCTTTGCAATGAGAGAAATTACCTGTCTAAGTTTCGGAAGATCTGAAAGTTTCCTGTCCTTGATGAGAGTATGCAGCAGCTCGGTCTTTTCCTGGATATGATCTGAACCCAGCACCTGGTGTGGTGCATCCAAAAGACGATCGGTTGATGTGCGCGTAAGCGGAAAAAGAAAAGAAATTAAGGGAAAAATATAGTAGTAGCAGAGATCGAACGTTTATGTAGTCCTTGAGAAAGCAGGACGGCATGATGGGCGGCGGGCGGAAGAAGGTGAGCTTCACGAGGCGCCGCACCTCCGCCGGCCGCCGCGGGACGAGCAGCTCGGCGGCCTCCCCGACGTCGGAGATCGGGAACAGCCCTGCGGATAGGTCGCTCTCCTCCAGGCACACGCCCGCGCACACCAGCACCGTCCGGTCCACCGCCTCCGGGTACATGGCGGCCATACGGTACGCCACGAAGGCGCCGTAGCTGGCGCCGACCACCGCGAACCGCCGCACGCCGATGACATCCATGGCAGACTTGATGGTTCTGGCCTGGAAGATCTCGGAGCGGTCGGGGGCGGGCGAGGAGGAGCCGCCGAAGAAGAGGAGGTCCGGGACGATGGGGTCGAGGCCGGCGGCGATGAGCTTGCGGAGGTACGGGGCCCACTGCCACGTGGCGGAGGCGCCGAAGCCGTGGAGGAGGAGCACGGCGCGTCGCGCGGGGCGCTGAGGGGCCCAGACGTGGACGGTGGTCCCGGGGGCGGCGGGGGAGGGGAGGCGGATAGAGAAGGGGCGGAGGCCGGCGGAGAGGAAGCGGCGCCGGAGGCAGCGGTCGCGCGCCGCGGTGAAGCTGAGGGTGCACCGCCGCCTCCTCTTGGTGGGGTGAGCCTGCTGCTCGGGGAGGGGAGCCATTGGCGATCGCCGGGGCGAGAGGGCTCCGGCGATCGCTGCGGGCTGCGGCGTGGGCTGGGCGGGCGAGGATTCATGGCGGGGAGGGGGCTGTTTTTAAATTGGAGTTGCTATTTCTGGTAGAACCTTGGGCTCGCTTGGTGGTGCTCCGGCCATGGTGACGCTGGCACGTGGAGGAAGAACTAAGTTTGGGCGAAAGCGATTCGTCTGCTTATATTTTGGACTACGTACAGCACTACAATATTCCTTCGAATGAAAATTTTCTCCTTTCAATCTACTGCAAGAATCGTATTCCATAGGTCTTTTTATTCGGTTCGAGGTTAATTTTGCACTCATACGACCTGGGTGGTTTTCTACTCAGAGGACGGCAACGAGCACCATCTCGTGTGTTGGGTGTGTTTGACTGTTGAGTATAGACTAGAGATCTTGTGTTCCTGAAATTCAGATGTAAGATGCTATGGTCAACAAGAAAATAATATGATCTTTCAATGTCTGCCATATCTTACTTAAAACGTTGGAACCTTGTCCGAGAGGAATATTGCAGGCAGCTTGCCACGCAACACTTCTGGTGATCAAGAATGTCTCAACAAAAACACGTGGCGTACTCCTACGTGGTAAGCAACTCGAATATGATGACAACAGAAGAATGGCTTAACCAAGGTGCATCAGCTCTAACAAGGTTAAATAAGATCCAGGAAGGAGAAGACTAGAACTTCCACCTGGGGTACTCGGGAACTCCATTTGAGGAAAAAAGATATGTTGCAAGGAGTCCAAAAAATATTCTAGTAGTACTAATAATCAGTGCACTGAGTTACAGAATCAATAGCAGCGTAACAGAGTCAAAGCGGTGAGCAGTTAACCAACCACTAGCGGGAAACAATTTACAAGGCTAGTGTGGCGAGGAGAGAACAACTACAAGCTAGGAGGCAGCGACCTGGTCTACTAACTTCAAAATATCACCAGATGACCGGCATCTGCGCATCGTCTCTGCAGATCAAGTCCTCCAGCCCGGCCATGAAATCAGTCCCGTCAGTAATAGCTGCCTCGCTTAGCATCTCGTCCTGCATCACCTGTTCAACACCACCAGCATGCTTTATAATGTGAGCATAACTAGACCAGATACCCAACATGTGTGACCATTAACTGAGACAGAGAGGTGTTGTAAGAACCATACATACCCTGGACTGTTGCATTTCAGCAACACAAGTTGTGAGCCTTTGGTACTGCTCCCTTGCTTCTGGATACTGAGCCATGGAGTGCACCCGGGCAAGCGCTCTCTGTAGTCTGGCTTCAGCCTGCCTCTTACCATCCTGCAAGAAGTCATATTCATCTTCTGCCCTAGCAGGTTGGATCTGTTGAGACGGACCTTCAAGCTGATTCGCAGGTCGGATATTACGCAAGCCAGGTCTCTTTCTCCTCCATCTCAGGATAACTTTCTCGACGATACCGACTGACCAAACAACTTTTTTGTAGTTTTTCCTCACTTGATGTCCACGTACATGCGCCTAATGATAAACCCGAAGATAAGATTAATATCATGCTTGAAAAGGACTGTTGAGATTTTCATAGTTGCCAAGTCAGTAAGGAGAAACTACGAATGCTAGCAACTCATGACCACATTTTTTGGTGACAAGTGCAAGTGACACGTATTGCATGTCTCATGGCATACAATTTAATGTGCTCCCAAGAATAATTAACTTCCAAGTAGGATATATAGTACATTCTCTTTATGTATGATCAAAAATATAAGAGCAAAAGTATAGTTCAGCATGTGCTAGCTCTTGTATAGTTCTTTCCGCTTCTGTTTTTTTTTTTTTGGCTTCTGTTTTTGATGAACACGTCATCTTGGTGTTTTCTTCTCAATAAAGATGACACACAATTCGGTGGGTGTTCGAGAACAAAAAAGTTCAGCATGAAGGCTACAGCTGGATTAAACGCAACGAGGAAACAGATTTCTGTGTTTGTGAAGCGTGTATAACCATCTTCTCAAATAATGACAACACTACTTTTATTCGAAAAAATTCTGTATCATGCATCATGATCTTTAAGATAGGCTGCTATTTTATGCCGTTGGAGGAAATGAGAGTAATCCATAGTGGAACATGGGCTTTTGTCATTAGCCACTCCATCCGTTCACAATTATAAGATGTTTTAGTTTTTTCTGAAACACATGTATCTAGACGCGTTTCAGTGTGTAGGTTCACTCATTTTGGTGCGTACATAGTCCATATTAAAATATCTAAAACATCTTATAATTCTGAACGGAATGAGTATCGGATTGCAAGAAATTGTGGGCCAGTTGATGAAAATAATTTGCAACTCTAGTGGCAGAAATTCAGTAGGTGTGCACATAAAGACAAAATGTAGCTCATTGGTCACAAGCAATACCTGTAACTTGACAATTCTCTGCCGAATGATCATAAACTCCCTTCTCCCCTTCCAACCTCGGAACTTGTTTTGAATACGAACTGCAGCAGAATGCAAATGTGTATCGTGTTGTCCCGGTTTAACATTTTTAAGAGAAACAAGCGAAAGAGTGTGTTCATCAGATAATCCACAATCGTCATCTCCATATTCCACAACCTTCTTTCTGTGGAAGGACTCCACCCTAAATGCTTGAAATATCCTAGCTGCAGCTTGATGGGATTTACGGACAGCACTTAATGAACCTTGTAGTGATTCAGCATGGCAATCCTCTACACCAAGCTGGGCAGAATTGGTTTCATCGAGATTTGCAGCAACTGGTAGTCCACAAACTTCTTGCACACTGCTGTCCTTTGATTCCTTTATAGTAAGTTGTGACAGATGGCTTGTCAAAGCAGATTCTGCAAGAAAACCAGCAATGCCCTTGTGTCCATTTGCTGAGGCTAAATCGGCTGGAGTTCTTCCAGAAGGAAATTCAGAATTAGGATCTGATAATAGACCTGCTGCAGCTCCATTTGCCATAAGGATGCCAACTGATCGCTCTCTACAAAGCATATAAAATATGAGTTAAAACATAACGGGAAAAAGCGTCATGCAATTTACACATGTTTTTTCCATCTGCTTAGCTTCCCTATTTTCATGTAGGAACCAGATGAAAGTGGATGGGGATGGAAGAGTGATAGAGGATATAATCAGAAAGTCATAAAGTGGATTGTACACCATAACTGTCACTATTTGAAACAGCCATTAGTGGAATATGTTTGACAGTACCTTCCACAGGATGCAGCCCAGTGAAGTGCAGTCCATCCATGAGCATCTCTGAAGTTCACATTGACACCAGCAACAATTATCGGTCTTATAGCCCAATCATAGCCCAGTGCAGCTACCAAATGAATTACACCCTGCCCTTCCTTGCACAGCACATTTGGACCCTTTCCGTCATCATTTATTTTATAAATAAGCCAATAGTGAAGCCTCTCTTTCATAGATTTCTTTGAACTTTGGTCCCTTGCTGCGAAAACTTCTTCCCCATCAGATAGTGATCCCTGGTCTGACCATTTCTCATCAAGCATCAAGGAATTAACAGCATTGATCATCTCGTGTTTCTCATTCCCACTGTTCAAGAAAAGCAGCTGCTGGTCATCATCTGGCCCCAAAGAAAGAAGCTTCTCAAGACGAATACGTAGGTGCATTTCATTTACGCCATTGGCTTGAGAGTATGTAGTCTCCATGTACTGGCAATCAGAATCTCTATACTCGAATTCTCGCACTTCACTACAAGCGACCCTGTTTGAGCAGGTCACATAAAAGGGAACTCTACCAGATCGATGTGCTGGTGCATAGCAACGAAGAGTACCATCTGTTAAAACCTCAGCTGGTACTTCAACATCCCCAAACATACACGACCACTTATTGTTTTCAACATAATTCTTATTTGCCAAGAATGTACCAGTAACAGAAACCTGCGTAATTAGTATAATTTAATCACCGGAGAAAAGAGAAATGGGTATTGCAAACTGCATAGTAAACTAACTAGAGTAGAATTATCAATGTGCAGATGCCTAAATTGAGAGAATAACAATAAATAGGAAGATAAAGTAACTTGCATACCTTTGTCTTCTGACCAATATATGTGCAGCTTGGTGAAACATCCAGAATGCTGAATAATTGGTCTTGAGAAAGTGAAGGGCTCACTACATAAGCATCTAGCTGTTCATTAGTTGGCGTACTGGAACTATCACCAATATTCACAGTCTCAATGCTACTCCAGAAAGCATCAGAATTGGATTTCATATCCAAATCAACCACCTCTGGAAGTTCTTTACTCATCCATTTTGAAAAGCTATCATGTTTCTTCAAACCAGCACCCTCAAGCTTAAATAAGTCCACTGATAACTGCTTCAAGAGAGGATGTTTGATGCTTCCTTCAGTATATCTGTTGAAATTCACCTGAAAATGCGGCACAAGTAATTTCTGATAAATTGGCTCATAACACCCTCAAATACATGTACCCACTAAAATATAGCTTTTTGATAGAATCTTCTAACAAGGGTCAATATAGTGTTAAAGTATGCATTTTACTTCATGACATGATATCTGATGTCACTTTCCTTTTATGTAATACATCTTGTTTCATTGATGGATATTGAGGTCCCACATTGACTATCACGAGATATTTTCTTGTGAGTGGTATAAATGTGCCCAAGGCCGACATAACTGTATTTAACGCTGTAGGCAAGGATTAGCTGGGAAAGACTGAAAAGTGATCTTAAAAGGGATTACTGGGTAAGATTCAAAGGGGTTGTGAAGTTCTCGATGGTACTCCCTTCGTTTCGTTATAGCCCTTTAGTTTTTTTAGTGCTTTCTTTCTTTGGGCCTGTTGTAAATATTGTAATTATTTTAACTAATTAATAAAAATTGCAGTGGGAGCCTTTCCCACTGTTTCTCCTCAAAAAAAGAAGAAAAAAAACTGACATACTACAGACACTTAACCTCTTTCAAAGCATTAAAGTTAGAGAGTGGAAATTGTATTAACTACACACTTGATTCCCTCAATGGACAAATATTTTGAAGGGAGACTCCCGAAGCTTAGATATTGTGAAACACATGGAGTATTTTGGTTTATACATTCATGGGCCACTAACATGCAAAGCAAATCTGCAATCCCTCGAGAAACGCAAGAGTAGAAAAGAGTGCAAAACAACAATAAGGTACCTCAGAGGATGGTATTGCTGCAAAGCTCAATTCATCAGCTTCTCTTTGGCTGAGGTTGTTAGTGTACAGAGCCTCAGATGTAAATGTCTCCAGACAAGAGTTATCCTCCAGATTGTTAGCCTCTATGGAAGCAAACGAAGAATGAAATGTTGGCTCGGTGAACCCAGCTGGATAATTAGTGGAGGGCTCATCAAATTGCACTGAATCAAACAGAGTTCTGGAAATGCCTGTTACCACAGTGCGGTCATCAAACATTCTAGCTATGTCATGGTGAGTAAATGAATGGCTATCTAAATTAGCTGTCCTTGGCAGCATTTCACGATGATAACCTGAAATGTTTTGCAAAAAAAAATTATTTAACATCCAGTATTAGCACAAAAACTCAAATGTGAAGGAGTATATCTTACCTTGACTACTACCAATAGTTGAAGCGGAAGAGTATAGCATCTTATCCATCGTCACTCCATCCACAGGCTGCTGCATCTCAGTGAGAGGGTAGTATCTGGAGCTTGCTCGGCAATTATCTGCTGCACCGAATTTCGCTTTAGATACACTGAAAGAAGGTGCATAATTGAATATGCATCAGTTAATCTATACTTGGTGTAGATGATGCAGAATATAGATAGAACAACAGCAAACCTGATTCAGCATCTTCATATTCTGACATCTGTCCACTTATTGGGCTTTCAGCGGCCACCTGGTTCTGACTAGTGATAGAATTTGAACACGAGGGACTATCAGCATTTGACACCTGCATAATTTCTTCTTTCACGCGATTGTAAATTTGCTTGCCCCCCTGCAAGTTTGATACACAAATTAACAACATAAAAAGAACGGTATGGAATAAGGGGGAGGGAACAGAAACACACCCACAACCACACAAATGTAATTATACTCGAAAATGCTAGGATATTCTATTTTGATAATATATGACAAAATGACAACTGATGGAAAAATAGGGCCTCTCTAGTTCTAAGGATTTTTGGAGGAATGTATTCCTTAGGAACTTTTTGTATGTGGGTATAATCTGAAGTAATGTAGTATCGCTGTCAAATGAAGAAGATGATGCTAAGTGTGGTTCAGCGTGATATAGAATGAAAGCTGTATTGAGAACCATAGCTAGCCAATGCCACACTTTTCTTGCCCATGAAAGAGAACGCATGAGCAAAAAAAAAACCAGAGAGAAAGAGAACTTTACAAGTGTATGAATTGAATGTACCTTGATTTCAAGGTAGTGTACAAGAACAATGTGTGTGAAATCCCTGAAAAGTAAGAGAAGTCGCTTGATTATACAGCACAGACCTTCCTCTGGATATCAGGTCAACTGGAATTGCATCCGATAACAAAGAGATGATCAGAATGTAACATTGAGAACTTACTCTTCCAGCAGCCAGTAGGTTCTTCTTTGAAAATTCTCATTTTCCTCCCCGTGGGCATAGTAGCAGTGTAGTACATCAATGCTGCCAGCCTAATATAACAAGCTTCAGCTTTAGCGGACAAGTAAAGATACAAGAGAAATGGAGCTAAGAAACTATTGGACATCAATAAGAAATAACTTCATCTAGCAATGGATTTCAATCCAGCACACAAGACGAAGGAATTTTCTGTGCTCAGTAAGTGACAATGTTCACATTTTCCTTTATCTCTATGACCTGATGTACCCAAACTTGTGAAATCCTTTCTTTTTCTTGTGCATGACTTAGTAGGGCATGCTCGGGCTCATGAGGTTACAAGAATATCTTGCACTTGGATGTAATAGCACGCCTGGGTAAAACAGCTTGTACTTGGATGGACTGCTCATTGATCAGGTCTATGTATATTTAGAAGTGCGAGCGACAAGTCATCAGCAACTTGACAAGTATGGCTAACACGTTGGGTTACTTAAGTTTAGATGGACAGGACATTGGACACAGTAAACACGACAAATCAGGATATTACAACACCAAAATGATAACCACTATTAATACAATTGCAACATTCCAAAGAACGGTTTCCCTAAATAAAAAAGAGAAATAAGTAACATTTACTTACTTTCAGTTTCTCGTGAGCTTCTTTAATAGTCTTCCCATCTTTTTTCTTCCTCCAGTTGTGTCCATCCTTTCTGAAGTATCTCAATATTTTGCGATCAAAGAGAAAAAGAGAACCACCTAAAGAAAAGACACAGAACGTTAAGCACAAGAAAGAGGGAAAAAACTTCATAAAAGGGGCATGGTGAACTGTAAATGATTGATGACCTGAAAACAAATCATTCATCAGGGTTTTTTTTTGTTTCAGGTGTAGTGCATGGATTAATTACATATACTATTGGCCATGAAATTTGGCTATCATTTCCCATTTACATATGTAAATCATGTTTTCAGCACTTGAATTCCCAACATGAAAGTACTTCTCGTGTGATCACACCTCACGTATTTGTACCACAAGCTATAAAAACACCTACTGTAGTTGTACCAAAAGCTATAAAAACACCTATATTATCTGTACTATAAAATAGAACAATGTCCACAGAACCAACAAGACAAGGCAATTAAGGTTTTTGACAACATATACCGCTCATATGCTATATGCCAAAGTCAACAATTATACATCAGCGTTCAGACTACAACATCCAAATAAGAACCATACTCAGAGGTCTATTTGGTGGCTCTGGCGTAATGGAGAAGGACTTGTAGTTTGAGAGAATTCCGCAGATTTCGGTGGGTCGCAGCCATCGATTGCGAGCCTCCAGTAGCGTCTGCGAAATATCTGCAAGAAAAAAAATGATATTAGCCATCGACATCCGCTAGCCTCACATTATTTTTGTCCACACTCGCGTACGGTCTTCGTTCGTTGTTCTTAGAGTTGAATAGCATTTTTTGTCCGTTCTGAATAATTGGACCGAAAAGTCAGATTACAGACGCAGAAAACTCACCTAATCTAACTCGGGATCATGGAAGGACCGGTGGTACCACCAGGTTGTAAAACCCAGGAACAGAAATCAGACACAAAAGGGAAAACTAAATTGCGTACGAATTGCAGAAACTACGGCACGATCTTCACCGGACCGTAACATCTACTTGCTGGTAAAAACCCACACTACTCGCGCTGGAACGGTATCAGGCACCTAACACGCACCCAAAAACCTGAAAAAAATAACCATAACAAACTACGATTTCAGCGCCTCTGTAGGCTCTAACTACCTGGGGGGTTGCTGGACATGAGGAACTTGCGAGCCTCCGCCATGTGGACCACCCGAACGAACAATCCTCCTCCGCCTCCGCCTCCACCTCCGGGTTGCTTTTCCGCTCGCCGCTCGTCGGAGGACGGCTTAAATCGGCGGAGGGATCGGGCGGAGTTGGTGGTTTTTCGTCGGGGACGGCGGAAGCTTCGAGGAAGCGTGGACGAAGGCGAGGGGAGCGACTGGCGAGTGACGAGGGAGCGACTGCGAGAGGGACGAAAAGTAAAAGGCGGGTGCGGAGTGTCGTGGCCCGGCCGGGAAATGACGGGAGTGCCCCTGGGATGGAGACGGGAGCCCACGGGGTGGTGCGCGTTTGTCGTCGATATTGTTTGGACGCTTGACTTTTTTGGTAGCGCTTGCCGATCTGGGCTACAGTTTTCCCCTTGGCTGCCCCGTCCTTCATTTGTGGAATTATGGGGTTGTCTCTCTCAAAGAGAAGAATGTTGATAAATTTTGCATGATCTTTCACTGATCTGCACAAGCCCTCACAATAGCGTTTTCAATAGATTTGTTGTGACGTCGGACATATAAATTGTCCAGTTAGAGCCCAATAACGATAAAATTATCATATCGACCCAATAAACTGTCTCGCACCTGGCTCCGGTCCGTAGGGAGCGGTGTGGTAGTGTCGGACACAGTAATAAAGCGACACCACGTCAGATTTTGGAGGTGGGCCAACCTTTCATTAACACAATAAAAAACCTATTCACTTTCCCCTTTCCCTTCTCATTTCATTCTACCCCAATTGACACTCCTCATCCTATCCATTTCCCTTATCATTTCTATCAATTTCTCTTCTCATTTTATTCTTCTACCTATTGGTCTCACGTTCCCGCCTAGACCACACCATCGGCGACACATTCTGTTAGTCATCGTTAATATCGGAGGTCACACGCCCTCACCCTCGTGTTCACAGGCCTCATGGGAAACCAAAGGAGATTTCGGATGAGGCCCGGAGAAGGAGAAACATTGAGATAAGATCGGCACCAACGACTGCAACACACGGTGCCGCTTTTGAGACGGCGATGGAGACAACGATGGATTGAGATTACAAGTATGGATATGACTAAGGAAATACTAGGCTAATGGACATGGAGAGGGAGTGATGACGGCGACATCACTTCATGGAGGAATGGTGGCTGGCGGCTTTGTTCTGGCGGTTGTCCCCTCGCTTTTATATAGAGGAGGCGAGCGTGATTAGGTTTGGATCTCTATTTATGCGAATCTGAACAAATCTTTTTGTCAAAAGTTGTTTGGTTTGATATGACAAAGCCACCGACATATGGTACAGTCGCCGGTAAGGTACAATCTTATTACTCGTTGAGTCTTGTGTGACTTGTGTTCGCTGCCTCGTTGATCTGGGTAGCTATGCATCACGTGATTTTTCCCATATATATTCAAATTTTGTCATAAATGCAGCAAATTATGTAAGGAAATCATTTTCAAAAGATTTACACAACTATGCAATAATCAATGATTAGTCGCGGGTTTATATTGAATATCTTGCCAAGTTCTTGATAATTTATGGTTTAAATGTAGATGAAAAGTGTAAAATCCACTCATTGGCCATCCATGTGACGTCCATGAAAATATCTAGACCAGCCCTACCGACCTGCCAGAGTTGAAGTGTCGAGATGCCCGCCCCCTCCGTCATCGGAATGGCGGGTGGAGGAGGCATGCACCCACAACCTCACCGATGAAGGGAGGGGCTAAAGTGGTTGCCGGACTAGTTGCCTAATCTAGAGAAGGGACAAGAAAGAATAATGTGAGGACGTTCATACATAATAGACCCTAGTGTAGATGGATCAAAGTTCATAGAGAAAGTCATCAACACGTGCTTTTTCTCTTGTTTTAAGTCAAAATCTATTTAGGTTTGACCAAGTTTACAATACCATCAATTCGGCGGCCAAGGAAGTGACAGAATCACCATCAGTCAGCGATTTCAATCAAAGGGAACATTCAGTCCTTTTCATTCGCACACTAATCACGCAACTTTTTTTCATTCTAAAACCTTGCATTTTTTAGTAGCAGTTAGTATAAAATTTTGCAGAGCATTGGCGTGCCTGAAATCAATTAGCTAGCCCACTTGGCTCAGACGGCCTGTGGGCATTTCTGTAGCCTACAGCCAAACCGAAGCCCAACAACGTGTCCTCTCCCGAGCCGTCGCCTGAACGGCTCAACCCGAACCATTTCCACTCTCGTCTAAACCCTACGCCGCCCTCCTCCGCCGACCACCCTTCGCCGCCGCATCCAGCCATGGGTAGCCGGCTGGGCCGCCGCGTGCTCCACTTCGCCAACCTCCCCATCAAGCTCATGCTTCCCCCGGCGCCCCTCGCCTCCGTCCAGGAGTTCGCTATCAAGACCGTCCCCTCCGCCTCCAAGATCGACATCCGCCGCTGCCTCGAGTCCATGTACGGCTTCTCCATCGCCGAGGTCCGCACCCTCAACATGGAGGGAAAGAAGCTCCGCCGTGGACGCTTCCTCGCCGCCAAGCCCGACTACAAGAAGGCCTACGTCACCCTCCAGGCCCCGCTCCACGTCTCCCCTGACATCTTCCCCATCGGCGCCATCCTCGGGGAGAGGGAGCGGAAGGCCAGCGCCGCCGCTGCGAGGAGGAAGGCGGTGGAGGGTGCAGAGATCGATGGGGAGAGGGAGGGCAAGGGGAAGCACTGGATGGAGGACGAGAGGGAAGGCTTCTCCAGGGCCGGATGCGGCAAGGTCGTGTATGGGAACCCCGGGAGACTGGGTAAGAAGAGGAGGGGGCGTGCCAGGCTGAATCAGGAGGCCAACGAGGAGGGAGAGAAATTCCCGTGGAACGGGATGCGGCTGTCTACCCAGAAACCTGCTAGGTGAGGACTCTGGATCTCTCTACCTTTATTGATCACTGCACTGATCGGTTCAGTAAGTTATTCTTGTTCTTCTGCTGATGGGAAAGGGTAATATCTAGGCTTTTCTACCGTCGGAGAACGATTCTTGCCTTAGTTAGTATAAAAGAAACTGGAATGGTAAGGTAGAGGCAGTAGCAAATTCATGTGCAGATAGTTTGCTGTTGAAATTGTGTTATGCTTTGATGATAGTAAATGATGCACTCACTTGGTAATTACAAATGGCACTTTAATCACACATTTTGGCTCGCCCATTTTTATCCTGAAAAAGGGTATAGGAATTTGTCTCAGTTTGGTGCAAAGTTCGTCTCAGTTTCATACGCTCTCGTCCCAATGCCATGCACATACACAGAAACACTCAAGCAGGATCATGCTCACAGGGCACATGAGCGCCGCATGACCATGCAAAAGTGAAGAGCGTATGCTCATTATTTGTGCTGAAAATGTGGATAAGGTTGGTGGTATTGACTGAAGAGATCGAGAAATGCTGAATGGAATTCTTTGTGTTCTGTTTGTTCATACCAGTGGGCATAAGCATGTACTAAAAACATCATCTAGATTGAATTGTTTTGGTTGTGAGAGGTACTCTGCTGGGGAGGTAGAATAAATTTTCTCCACCTCCAAGTGAAACAACACTGTAAATATTATATTTCTGTGGGTATGCTTTTCTTAAGTTTCTTTGGTTGCTCACTAGGTATGACCATGATCATTTTTATTGGCGTGGCTTGCCCCAACTGCATACCTCATGGAGATGAAACAGGGGGATAAACTTTCGAATCTTCTAGTATGAAACATTAACCTTGTGCGAGACAAATTGGAAATCAATTAATCACAGAAACCTCTCTGCCCAGTTAGGGGGCATAACTACAACTTGTATCGAGAGCGTAAATTTCTGGAGGGAGTGGATATATATTTTGTTTGGGCAAGAAAAAATCATACTGTTAGTTGAATAAGTATTCTGTAATTTTCGCTGTTTTGGTTAACCCGAAGGCTTTGATTTCCATTTCAAATCCAAATAAGGTTATTTGTTGTTACAACTCATGACCTAAAAGTGGATGTTGAATAGTTACTTACTTTGAATACAAAAAATTTGGAAGTTCATATGCAAGTTACTGCCTCTTAAGGTGCACCCGACCAGTGATCACTATTTGCTCAAGAAAACCTAATTGACTAAGTTGCCAAAGCTCTTTTTTTTGCGAATGAAGTTGACAAGCTCTTCCTTGACATGTTTTTTCTTTCATCTTTATAGTTGTATTAAACGTTGATGTGAATTCAACTATTCATATGAATTAAAGAATGTGAGAAAGTTTGGTCTCATGTTGAACCAAACATTTTAAACGCGGAGTAGATTCAATGGAATCTTAAGTTCAAAGAAATAAACGAAGCACTGATGAAAGCTATAGTATAATGCAACTTCACAGAAAAACTATCACTTGACATGGGTACTGGGCTTCTTTTGAGACTGAAGATGAATTGTTATGTGATATGGTCGAAGGATAAGATGCGTCATTTCCTTGTTAGAATTTTTGTTAAATTAATTGGCTCCATCTCCTTTGTTCAATTTCAGAAAGATTTGCATTTATGCTATGATGAAATTCATGTTATATATATTTTTATCAGGAAAAGACACTATCCGGCCAAGAAAGAGGGCGGCATTGTCTTGAAGCAGAGATCTCATAGAGGATCAGCACTGCGCGCAAAGAGGAGTTTCACAGCTTGAGACTTGGAGTTGAGTTGCAATGTCTCAAGCACGAGTGAGCACCATGCCATGAAGAAGGATGTGGACCGTGGATCCTCCATTTCGTTTCTGACACAGAATAAAGAGGAGATATTTTGGAATTTATTATAAAAATCTTTGATGTACTTTTTTTAATCAAATCTCGTTGGGATTTGAGGGTTTATCTCAGGCCGAGGCATAGGGTTGCTGAGACCAGGAAGGTGTAATCCACTAATCCAGTCACGGACTTGCTGCGCGCTGTAACTGTAGTAGTCCTTTAGACCAAATCTTTTCTGTATCTGTCTTTTCATCCACTCCTAATTAGAAGAGAAAGAATGTACACACCTGATGCTTCCTTCTGATGGTTGTGTTTCTTTCTTTGCTTTCTGAGCTGGCCGGCAAAATACGCTTGATGGAATTCCATGTGTTGCTAAATATTTGCTAGTCTAGCTTGCGTTGTTGTCGGTGAAAAGAAAATCTTGCTAAAAGAACGCGAACAAAAAAGGCAAACATATGTGCTTGTTAAGTTTTTATTGTTTCTTTCCGGAAAACCAGATGTATCTCTGTCTATTCATCGGCAAGAAAGCAATTTGTTACCACTGAGAATAAGTTACTTCCAAACCAGTATGCAGCGGGATGGGTCTCGTGACTCTGTACTGTTTAGTTGCAGGGCTGGCTCCGTGTGCTATCGCTCCAACCCTGTACGCCATCTCTTGTCGTAAGAATAGGTCTGTCCAGCAGGCACTTGAGGGCAGCAAGTGGATCGCCGATCTTAGCCATGGTCTGCAGCCAGAGATGTTGCCTGAGCTTGAGCGTCTGGCTGCGCTCATCGACGCCACGACGCTGACTCCGGAAGTGGATGATACGATCAGGTGGCGCTTGACGGCTTCGGGAAAGTACACTTCTCGCTCGGCCTACCTTCCCCAATTTGAGGGATCGATGCACTCCGACCTGGTGCCTATCATCTGGTCGGGTTGGGCTCCGGGGAAGTGCAGGTTCTTCCTCTGGACTGCGGCTATTAACAGAATTCTAACGGCAGATGCCTTGCAGCGTAGAGGATGGGAAAACGATTACTTTTGCCCTTTGTGTATGCGCAGTCTTGAGACGCCGCTGCACCTCTTGGTTGAGTGCCCTTGGTCGCGCCTGGTTTGGGAGCGTCTTGCTCATCAATCCCGGCTAAACCATCTCCTCCCTCAAAGTTGGGCTGAGCTCGATTCAATTAACGCGTGGCTGCAGCGATGTGCTTCTCAATCGTCCCCCAGCCTTTGGAAAGGAACCCAATCCCTTCTAATGCTGGTTTCCTGGGAAATTTGGCGAGAGCGTAACATGCGGATTTTCCAAAAAGAACAGCTTTCGGTAGAGTCCCTTGTGTGTAGGATTAGGGGCGAAGCTACGATGTGGAACTTGGCTGGGGCGTCCATCCCCTTTGGTCCTGGTTGAGGTCTGTCTCACCAGTTCTTTTTGTACTTGTAAAACTCTCTTCTTCTAATAATTGAATTTAGCAGAGCTCCTGCTAACATTCAAAAAAAAAAAAGACTCTACTGTTTAACAGCAAGTGTTTAGGTTTTAAAAACAGCATTTCCTGTTCAGAAAGTTCAATGTATAGCGGACACAGTCGCATGGACCACGAGAGGGCATGAACACGTGAGCCACGAGTAGGGCGTGGCCTCTTGTTTGCAAGCAAGACACCTATGTCTATGTGGATATTAAAAGCAGGCAGCAGTGGGCACGACAGTAGCGCATATAGCACATTAGCGAGGGACGCTCCACCGCAATGGAGCCTACGGTGATTGCGCGAGCACCCCTCGCCGTCGCCGCGGCCAGGCGCCTCCTCCTTGTCCCGCCTCCCCACGGCTTCGCGTCCATCTCCATCCACTCGTCCATAGGTGGCGGAGGCCTGGGCAACGGCCGCTTCCTTGGAGGAGGCGGCGGCGGCGGAGGGGGTGGAGACTCAGGTGCCGGGGCTGCTGCTGCTGCGGCAGCCGCCGCCGCACTCGGTGAGACTGGGACGGACACGGCGGACGCCGACGTCATCCTGCTCCACGTCGGGGTACGTAATGCTCGGTGTCAATTCCACCCACTCAATCGTACAGGATACTGATCGGACGCTGCTATTTTCTTGGTATGCATTGTGGACAGGGGATGTCGTGCGGCGGGTGCGCCTCCAAGGTGAAGCGGATTCTCGAGAGCCAGGTTTGTCGGCTTAGTCCAATCAGTAACTAAATCTGTTTCAAATTATGTTTTAAATCTGGTTCAAAGTAGAATTTACTCTAGTCCCCGTAGAACATCACATGTTGTGGATGCAGCGACTGTAAATGTTTCATCACTTGCATGTTTTCTGTTTGAGCATGTCTAGTAGCTTAACACTTCTCAATTTTTATTCGCTAATTAACAATGATTGCCTAATTCAGAAATCGGTTACTTAACTTCTCGCAGCCTGAGGTTGCTTCTGCCACGGTGGACGTTGACAAGGCTACTGCAGCCGTGTGGACAACGCCTGAAGCCAAGGAAACAGAAGACTGGCAGAAGCATCTGGGCGAGAAGCTTGCACTTCACCTAAGCAACTGCGGATTCCAATCTCATCTGCACGGTAAAAGACAGTTGTGCTCTTACCTTTCAAGTTTCAATCCAGTTAAACAATGCGTAATTAAATTTCACACACACTGGTCTGGTGCCACAGGTGGTAATATTGCTCCCCCTGTGAACACAAAATGTGGCCTTCTCTTAAAATACTTTTCTCTTCCAATTTGCAGATGAAGCAGAATCTCAAGGCGGACAAAGTTGATGCAGCATGAACAGTGAGTACCATTGAAGTTTTTTACTAATCAGAGGGTCCATGAAGGCAGTAACTAGTCTTGCAAAGATTTATATGCGGCTATATGAAATATGTCTTGTTTGAGAGTTCTGGAGTTCTAAGTCAAATAATCAATCCATTATGCTTGTATGCCACATATGACAACTATCAGGGGTTCAGAGCATATCCCAATGCTTAGCACTGAAACAGATAAATTGAAATCCATTTTGGATCCTTTTTTAATATGAATAAACTGATGTACTACCTCTGTCCCCAAATATAAAACGTTTTGGTGGGCTGTATTTAGCCCACCAAAACATCTTATATTTGGGGACGGAGGCAGTATTTCTTAAGAGTCAGTTTATTGCGTTTACCTTATTCTATAACAATACAAAAAGAAGTTCGGAAATATTTGCTCTTTAGCATTGGCTAGTTACACCAAAAGGTTGATCTCTTAAAGTGACGACTTGTGATTGCCATTTTCATCAATAATAATACTGTGACTACCCTCCGTTTAGCTTGTATAGAGATATTTACCCTGACAAAGATGTATTCCTATAGGTAGGGAGTTTTTTTTGTTGTTGTCACACTACTTTTTGTCCATTTTTTTCTTGCCGCTCTAAAGTTTGGCATTTTGCTTTTTCCATTTTACAGGACAAAAACAAAAGCCAAACAACAACAATAGGGGAAAAGCAAAATAAATGTACCATTTTCATTTTGTTTTTGCCCCATCAAGGCAAAAATGATGTATTATCAGGAACTGGCAGAGCAAAAGCAAAATGTCAAAATTTAGAGTGGCAAAACCAAAATGGACAAAAAACTAGTGTGGCAAAAACAAAAATTTCCCTTCCTATAGCTTGAGTATGTCTTTAGACCTTTCTATGTGCGTGCAACAACCGACAATGAAGTATTTTCCCTCGCAAAAGTTCAATACATTTTGGTGCCCCTACATTAATTGAAAGTACACTCCATGCACTTTGTATGAATTCTTCCGTTAATTTCTTCCGTAATCACCAATTTGCACTTACTTCTCCTCCGCTGACATATGGACGCATTTTTTAAAAAAATCAGGTATGACGTTTCTGCAATCAGTATCTTTATTCATGTTGTACGAAGACAGGCCACCTTCCTCCATGGATTTAAACCTCCGTCATGTATGAGCCTACGAACTTCCTTTACCAATTGGTACTTTAAATGCCAAGAGTTAGACCATCATATTCCCAATCCTTAACCTCTGAACTTATCCAACTTAATCAAATAGAGAGTTTGTGTGAAGGATCAAAGATGTTGACTGGAGGAATCAGTATCTCTCTATTCATGCTGTACAAAGAGAGGCCACTTTCCTCCATGGATTTAAACCTCCGTCGTGTATGAGCCTACGAACTTCCTTTACCAGTTGGGACTTGAAATGCCAAGAGTTAGACATCATATTCCCAATACTTAACCTCTAAACTTATCCAACTTAATCAAACAGAGAGTGTGTGTGATCGATCAAAGATGTTGATTGGAGTAAGAAGGTGAATAAGTGACTACAAATTTTAATCAAATAGTTGATTTTAGGAAATATTTGTTGATCGATACGATTCTCTAAAATGCAACCAGCTGGACAATCTTATATGGAAAAGATACACTAGCAAGCAAGATAAACAAGATAAACAAGCTAGAGATAATTACAAGGGATATGCAAACTAAAGACAAAAAATACAAAGATGAAGTCATAAGTGAAAGATACTAATTCTGGTGTAGAGATAAACATGCTAATCCACCGTGAAAATATGTACAACATGTTTATTTATGTGTTTTTAAAAGAAAGAAAAGGAGGTGTACCTAAAATAGCAACTTATGCATTCACAAGTAAATGTGTTGGTTAATAATCCATCTTGTAATCTATATTTTTTTTGGAATTCCTTGCTCCAATAATAGAACGAAAAATCTATATGGAGGTGCCGCACCTCCATCCTCCCATGCGACAGCAGATTGCAAGCGCCTTTCCCCTATAAGAGCGAGGACCCAAATTTATTAATTATAAATCCAAAAATTAAAATGATTTATCTCCTATAATGTATTTCGATAAGCCATTTGTTTCCACTTTTGAATACGTCTCGGCGAGGGCTTCAGAACTGTATCCCATGTTGTTAAGTTTCGATGAATTATTTTCCCCGCCAGATTACATATTGTGCATAATTATAGGTAATGTTTTACGCATTTTTAGACATCACGATGATCTGTGCAGTAAGAAAACGGTTGTTGAAGTGTGTCCAACATCTATATGGTATCATTCAGCAAACAATACTACCATGCGACAATGCATCAATGTAGAATGACATATTATAAGGTGACAAACAAGTTATTTTAATATAAAACTAACTAGAGTATAATTTTCAAGCATGTGACAACAATCTAGCACTTACCAACAAACGAGTGATTATAATCCGTCAACTAAGTAAGTGCACAGTCTAGTACATGTGGCAAAGCAACAATCCGACAAATACTGAAAATAATCTGGTAACTAAGTACTGCATAATCTCTCAAGTAGGTGACAACAATCTGACAATTAGCTTGTTCAAGAGGAAAACTCTGACAATTACCAATGAAAGAATTGTCGAAATGTACCAACATACCGACAAGGTTTAGCTCCGAAAATCTCGCCATGAAAAAGCCAATGATGAAAGCAGAACATCAAACCAGATAGATAAAATTTGAATAGTTTGAAATCAAAATCATCTTTGATGAGGTGTGAAGCCTACGTTATTATAGATACTTGCATTGCGAGAGAGAGAGAGAGCGCGAGGTTGCCGCCACGGTGCCACACGGATCGACAAGGGGCAAGCGTGTGAGTTGTGACGCTGCCGGGTAGCGCAACGCTCAATGGTCTAAAGCCTCTGAGCATTTTGTTAAACCCCAAATTTGCAACAAAGAACGCCCCTACCCCGCCTGCTTCCTCTCCAATCCCCGAACCCTAACCCTCCCCACCGCCGCCGCCAGCTTCGGAGATGGCGCACTTCGGGCGCTCGGGGCCGCCGGCGATTCGCGACTCATTCTCCCTCCTCGTCCTCAACGTCTCCTTCCGTAAGCACATCTTCTCCTCCATGCTCCCGAACACGCACGCTGCTTTTGCTCATGCTCCCATCCCACTGAACCATGAAATCCATGCCGCAGGCACGACGGCTGACGACCTCTTCCCGCTCTTCGACCGCTACGGCGATGTCGTTGACATCCACATCCCCCGCGACCGCAGGTGAATACCACCACCGGTGACCTCTGAGTCCGATTTCTACTTCTACTCCGTGCTGTTTCCTAGCTAATGATGCGTGCTCATGGGCATATGCTTCTCGGTGTGTGCGTGTGTAGGACTGGGGATTCGCGAGGGTTCGCGTTCGTGAGGTACAAGTACGAGGACGAGGCGCAGAGGGCCGTCGACAAGCTTGATGGTGAATACTGGAAAAAAAATTACTCTGTTTTGGGGGTCGTTTTGTTACGAGGAGGTGTGACTTGAGTTTTGTTTGGGCAGGGAGGACAGTGGATGGGAGGGATCTCATGGTGCAGTTTGCCAAATATGGCCCCAATGCTGAAAGGATGTAAAGATTTCCCACTCGTTCTTCTCCTTTTTTGTGTATCATAGTTAGTAGTAATGGTTGAAATACGGTGTGGCTTGCTTGTTGAGTTGTGAATCTTGTACAGCTTGCACTAGCTTATCATGCTGCTCTGGTTGAGTTGCTGATTTACAGTTTGCGCTAGCTTCTGACGCTTGATTGTTACCTTGTGTGATAAATGTACTGGCTGCTAGTTCCTAGTTGCATCAGGTCTTTTGAGCATGATGGCTCCTGGTTCCTAATCGTAAGAATACGTAATTTGCAACAAGTGAAGTAGCAAGAGATGATACAAAGCACACCAAAGAAGCATGTTGGTTAAGAATTGTATGGAACATGTAATTGCAACTGCAGAAATCAATTCGTTCAATATTATATATCTTTAGTGTTCGTTCGTATCTGATGCTACCTGTTACTGTCATTTTCTCACTTGACAGAATTGATAGTTAGTTAGGCAGTTAGGTGTTGCTTGGGCAAACAATGGTATTGCCCTTGCTGTTTTCTTTTCACCAACTTGCTTATATCCGTTTTCGAGGTTTGGCGGATGTGCTGCTTCCTTATGTATATGGTGGGCAACGAGTTATTAGATGTCCAGGAGTTCCTTTGTGCATAAGCTGTTTTAATTGCTGGTTTGTGCATCTAATAAGCATGACGCTCACCTTACAGGGACCAATATAATCTGCTTTGCACTTTTTCATCGAAAAACATCCTAGTGTTAAACCTCGAATTAGCTCCATCGATAATGGTTTTCTGCTTGTACCACATAAGCTTTCCTTCAAATATCTCAGAAAATGGAAAGGCCATCAATACCAATATGTTACATACTACTTTTATGTCCATATTTGCAGTCAAAAGGGAAGGATTGTGGAGGAAATTCCGAAACCAGGGGGTCGCCCCAGAAGCCGCAGTCCAAGACCGAGGTAAATGGTGGTGATTTCATAATAGGAATTTTTATAAGCAAGTATTGAATATGTGATGTTCGTGGAAAGTTGGTGTATGCTATTTTCACGAATATACTGTAATCACGATTGAAATAGATCTATTTATCTTCAGTTGCAATGGTGAAATGGTTAATCAGACACCATTAAACAAAAATACATCAGATGAGCTGTTCTTATGATCTGGGACTTTTTTCTGTTGTTTTATTTTTTATGCTGTGCTTATCAATTGTGAAGGTATCGAGATGATTATCGGGACAGAGACTACAGCAGGAGAGGCCGTAGCAGAAGCGCAGAAAGATATGAACGGGTCAGGCCCAGAGATAAAGACTACCACCGCCGTAGCTTGAGTCGCAGTGTTAGCCCTGATCATGACAGGAGGCATAACAGGCGCAGGTATGCATGTGGGTTGGACCTTGTGTTGTTTTTGTTCTGTCATACCTGACCGCATTCATGTCTAATTCATTCCCACTTTTCAATAATTTGCAGCCGCTCACCTGCACGGAGGGCCCCTAGTCGCAGCAGAAGTTACTCACCTCGTAGGACGCCTCCTCGGGCAGGAACTCCTAGCAAGCCTGGGCATCACCATTCTCCACGCTCTCAAAGCCCGACCTAACTGGACTGTTCGAAGGATCTTGTCATGGACAGCTTGAGGTTTCTAAAGTCTAAACAGTTATCATTTGCGATGTTCCTAGCTTTGTCTATCGTCTTCCTAATTACCTATGTTACCTTGTAGGATGAACGCTTTAGATCTTTCGTAAAACAGATACAATCTGTTTGCTTAGGCTATGTGGTGACAATGGCGTAATCCTTGGCATTGCTGCATTGGGCTTCCAAGGCTGATCCCTTACAAACATCTGAGCACTTCCCAAGAACTACATATTTTTCTGCTTGCTGTCATCTACTGTTTTCCTGTATCCATGTTAATTGTTTTTCTTTGATACTGGATGCTTATTATAGATGGTAACTTGCATATTTCTCATTACATGATGGAGCTGGGAGGTGTTGGTTGATAAGTGATCCATATGCAAGTTGATGACATAACCTTGGGTTGACAGTATTGATACTATTTGCACGATGATGATGATGATGATGATGGTGGTGGTGGTGGTGGTGATGACGATGCTGATAATTTTTGTGCCTACTTCTGTCCTTTGGTGTCTGAGCTTTGTCAAGTAAAGGTTTGGTTGGTCCATCAGTTATTAATTATTAAACTATCTAGCAAGTCATAAGCATCAATTTTTGTATATTAGTTATTTGATAGCTTGATGGAACTATTGTAAGTTATGAACTGTGTAGGATCCATTACAGTTCACTGCAGCATTACGGTCAGGCTTAGTTTGGTTCATGTGCGCTCCCCTGATGAGTTCTTAGACTGCTACATCACTGACAGAAGATCTTCAGATGTTCCATTGCTGTTGTGGCATAGCATACCTAGGCATAAACACATCCTTCATGTCTGTTGGTGTTATAGTCGTGCTCTAATGAAAGAACTTGAATTTTAGACTCCATACGAATCAGGCATTTTCTGAACCTTTTGATGCTAGCAGTATTCTGGATTCATGACGATGAATTGAATAGGACAATAGGTTTCTCAGATTCAAGAGTATGTAGGTTAAATTAATTTAATTTCCTAAAGAGTGGATTGATCTGAAACACACAAAGTTTTATTTGACAACATCATTCTGCAATCTACTTAACACGACAATGACTCAGGTTAGTGTAACAATTTATCTGGCCATAATCAAATTCCAGAGACCGAAGATCGTGTTTTTGGCATGCCCTGAATTGCTGATACTTTTACCTTCGTGTGCATAGCTCTGGGCTATTAGAAATGACGCTACACTGTGTAACTGTAATACATGTCTATATGTTTTTGTTGAATATAGTATGTTGACATTTTGTGTATCCAATTTTTTTGATACTGATTTGTATAAGCGTGTCAAAACTTGTGATGAAATGACCTTTGCATTGTTTACTTGTGTGAGAATATACTTTCTGGGAGTCTTGGTTTAAGAATATGAATTATAGAATCCTCCACGCGTTGGATGTAATGGACGTAGTGTTTTTCAGTTTGTTCTCAAAAGAAATTTGCACCTGCTTAGTTTGATTTTATACACCTTCTAGGAGTGAAAATCATATTTACAATTCAGTCAATCCAAGAATCTGATGGGTTGTTTCAGCTAATTTAGCAGTCAACTGGGTTGGCTTTAACTGTCATGTCAACCTTTGTCTCCCTTTTCAACCCTTTCTAGCTCTCTTTTTTCCTTTACCTGTCTCTTTTCATGTTACCTTCAAGAAATAGCCCACATGGTCATGTTGGAGATGCCTGCCTCGAGGGCAAAATGTTCACATGGGCCATGGCTTGTGGAGTACGATCCACACATTGTTTGAAACTTTGAGGGCCACAACTATTGTGTGGCTGGTTAGGTTTAGACAGCGATCATTGAATTCTCGTCAAAATTCCTAACTTTGAAATTATATAAATATTTTTCTCGTTAACTGGTTACTATCTGGTATGTTGTGTTTGTTATTGACATGTTTTGTTGACTATTGCCTTCCTCCAGCTGAGTGTGCGCGAGAATGAAAGTGGAGAAGGAGTGATGAGATTTGCGGATTCTGTATGGCAGTCATTAGACAAGAAAACATTGGAGATAGCACAGTTTGAAGCGCACAAAAAAATCCCAACTAAGACGAGATAAATACAAAAAGTTCTCAAAGGCAAAGATAAGACAAGTGATTCTCAGATTTTGAAATCAATCGCCAGGGGGCACGCACACATATCTCCCTAACAAAGAAGGGAGCGCATCAGTATCGCACACGGATAAAGTGCATCGATCGCATCAGCATCACACAAGGGATAAAGTGCATCGGTGGGGTAACGCCCAATGCATGCTTAACAGTCGCGGGCATCGCATCGCAAGCTGGGTTCAGAGGCCCACGATGCAAGAACACCGGTGCAAGACAGGCGAACTCCCACAGGTCCCTAGATGCCCTCGAGCACAATGTCAAGACATTATTTGATGTATCCCCGCCACCCCCAACAGCATGGTGCTACCACAAAACCCAAAACCTACTGCCTCTCGACACCTCCAGACGACGGAACTACGCGGTGATGGGCCAGGTGAAGGAGACAGAGAGGAGAGGAGAGCTACTAAATGTGATTGCTTGGGAAATTTCAGGCAAATGAGAAACAAATGCTGCCTTCTTTCTGTAGCATGCGCACCCCACCATATGCCCATTGTCAGCTTCATGCTTTCGTTATGCGTGAGAATCACATGCAAACATCTACAGAAACCTTGTGGGAAAAACTGACAGATAAAATTTCACAAGCAATTACACAATAGGACAATCATCAGAATAGTCATTCAGATACACTACGAATTTGTGTGAGGACCCGGATTAACTATCCGAGATACTCGTTATGTTTCCTGCAACAATCCCGTGATCAGTCTGTTGTTGCACATAACTCGAATTGGCATCACAGAACACCCATAAATACCGAATAAATATACTTACTTGATTGAAGTCGTAACTTCAACAGGTACTTGCAGCGGATATCACCAAACAACGTGGAGCCCAAGCCATTTGCCAAACCTACAGGCAGCTGACTGGGAAGCGCCCTAGTTCGCATTGACGTCATCGAAACCTTCTTCTTCGAACTGCTCCTCTTCAAAAAATCTGGCTAAGACAATAGCCAGGGACGAAACCAATATGAGTACATTTGAATGTACTCGCAAACTACCCCCGGAATGAGCATGCACTACTCTTTTTATTGTTTAAATAAAACTTCGTTTGCTTTGAAAACTCTATATCCTTGTTGAAAAGAGAAGGATATACTTTTGCTTAATAAAACTTTGTTTTGAAATCTCCATATCTTTATTGAAAAAGGAAAGAAGGCTTTTAGAACTTTTCCCATAAATCTGTTTTTGTAAGAAGTCTCGTTTAAAACTTTTTCCCGAAAATACATCTCTGTTGAAATAGGTAAGAAGTCTCTTTTATAAACATTTTCCCGGAAAATCACCATTTGGTTTATTTCTCCAAAACTCCTCCTTTTCCGACCATAACCCTTCATGGTCATTCAATCCCAACAACCTCATGCCGGCCCGTTGGCATAGTTGCATAAAACATTTTCCACATTCAAATCACAAAACTCTTCACTTCCCGACCATAGCCCGTCATGGTCAATCATTCTCCAGCAACCTCATACCAGCCCGTCGGTAGAGTTGCAGATACAACACATCTCCATTTTATTTTCAATTCTCAAAACTTTGCAAAACTTGCACATAGGACCGAGCAGTTCTTTCCAACTGTCCATATCCGAGGACTCGGCTATTCGAATAGTTTTACCCTCTGCAGAGGTAGCACGCTTTTCCCACACCCATCCGGTAACTCATCGTGTCAGCCACGTCCCGCCATACAAGGTGTATGCGAAGTTGAGTCACCGACCATAGCCTTTCCTTTGCTCATGCTAGTATAGGACCCTGCCGCTACGAAACTTTCCATCAACACTTAACCCAGCCCGTCGGAATCTAAGTGTGAGGACTCGTAGTTCTGTCCGGCGATTTATGGTGGAACCTTCAATCCTCTATCTCCAATTCATATCAGCCCTCAGGCGTTCTTCTCTTTAGAGGACCCGGGTCAGGGGGTAGGTCCTCAGACCCATCCCCTCATGGAACGGGGTCATCCCCGTTGTTGAGGCATCCAGTACTAATATGAGCAAACTATATGACTACGCCCTTTCCCATAGGTGGGTAAATGTGGTCGCACAGGGTATTGGTTGTTCTGTAAGTACAAGGACACAATGTGCATTTTTCATAAACATCACCATTCACCATTTCTCCATTTCCACACCGACATCTCGGTATTCCACAACCACACAAGTATTTCCAAAGGAGTTTTGAGTAAACAATATTTTTCCCATCCTATAGTTTGAAAAAGAATTTCCAACTAATATCTCCATATAGGGTGTCAAAATAATATACTTATATTTTGGAAAAGGGTTTTCAAAACCATAGCTTTAGTGGCAATCACCACATAAATCACTTTTGCTCTTTATAAGTAAAACATGTGAACCAAAATAGATGTATATAAATGCAAGTTCAGAGGATAGCTTGCCTGATTTCAGCATGATGTTCCTGGATTTCTCCTCGTTGACCAAAGAAATAAACTCTCATCCTTCTCCGATAAATCCTTCCCAAATACCACTCCGGTAGCGTTTATCTCTAGCGTCGCAACATGAAAATAAAACAACACTCAATAAGCAAACCAAACCACAAGTGGTATACAAACAAGGAACAAACCACAACCTAGCACTATTTTAATCAAGCAACAAACTAAGATCTACATTTACAAGGGCATTATACTAATCAGGAGTATAACACCATACACATGCCAAAACAAGAGGGCACAAGGACATCCTCAACTAGAGGTAATTAACAACCACTTTCCTCTGATCAGGAAATACTTCAGACAAAAGTTAAACTACCAATTAATCTTGGTAATTCAAAACATCTCACCAAGCTAAGGTGGATACACTAACAAGATATTTAAGCTAGTACTCAACTCAAGTCCATCAAGTTCATCAAGCCATGCAACATATTACCCATACCAATATGTCTAACAAATACCACTAACAGTACTAACATATTATAACCTTCTAACAGTAATAACATGCAAACAACAGTACCACAACAATCATTAACCAGCAAGGCACACATATTAATCACACACAATATTCTCACATTAAAATAAATAAGCATAGCAATTCTTAAATACTAGAGGAAAAGTTATATAGGGAATAAAACCCCAATAAACACATGACTCACAATTAGCTCTTCTAACATGCTAGCAAGAATAAGAAAACACATCATAATAGTGGATTACCACCCTACGCATGCTAGGAAACACATCTATAACAATAAAGTTATAACACACAATTTATAAAGCCCTAATAAAAATAGGCAGAAAATGCCTAAACCTTATAATTAGCACCACAGTCAATCAGTGACTCCTAAATTCAAACCAATTTAGGGATATGTTCTCCTATACATATAGAAGACAGACCAATTGGATTCACTCCAAAATTCATCTCACAAAAATCTACAAAAATCATCAAAGAGCTACTGATGTGTTTTTAAGAATGAATAGAACTTTTGTTTTAGGTTTCATTTGCATACAAGGCCAACAGATCTGGAAAGGTATCATCTCAACCTATCCAGAGAATTTTAGTTTGCAATATTTGGATTTGTAAAACTCTAGATATTAAATATTTAGTGAAAAAGATACTTTTTACAAGTTTTAATCTAGACCTCAATTAAAAATATATTTTAGCAAGCAACCAGTTCTACAGAAAACACATAGGAACTCTACAAAATTGGAATCACTCAAATTGCTAGCACAGATCTACCACATTTGAATTAAACCTATACTGCCATTTAAACAGGAAATTAAAACAAGAAAAGGATCTATAAAAAAAAGGAACACGGGCCAGATCTGGCCGTGCGGCGCAGCAACCGGCCCATCCACGGCCCAGTGCGCGACGCGAAGCGGTACGGGGCCTCATCTTCTTCCTCGACACGCGCGGACGAGCTCGGCACGGCGGGGAACAGGGCAGGGACGGCGCGGCGGCTCCGGCGATCCTAAAAATAAACGGCGATGTCCATAAGCTAGAGCAGAATAAGGGGACCACGGGGGTGCAGAAATGACGGAGAGAGGTGGTTGGAGCTGCTCGCGAGCTTGATGAAAAGGGGGCGGCCGGAGCGGAAGAGGACGACGATGCTCTGCTCGATTCGTTGCTTCCCGCGACGATTCCTTGGACGAGGAGGGAGAGGACGACGAGGCGGTCCTCCTGGTGGTCTTCGATCTGCTCCAGGCGGTTTCCATCGACGGCGGCGCTCGACGGCGAGCTCGGCTAGGGTTCGGTGCCGTGGAGGAAAATAAGAGAGAGAGAGAGGGAAAGCAGGCGAGTGAGGGAGGGGTGAGAGAGGGCAGAGGAGCTTCGGGGGGCCTCCTTATCCTCCTTCGAGTCGCAGGAGAGCGGGAGGGGGGGGGGGGGCCTGGGCGGCGTGCGACGCGCGGGAGGACGACACGGCGGCGTCGGCCACGGGCTGCTACAGAGAAGACGACGTTCTTCCAGAAAACCCCCTGGACTTCATTTTCTATTTACATTCAAGTCCTTTTCTGTTTTATTTTAAAACCAGAAGCTGTTCAGTGATTTAATTGAGGCACTAAACCATTTTCTAAAAATCTGAGAAAATTCATGTAGCCTCCCATATACATGTAGAAGCTCCACAAAAAATTGGGGCTTCAAAATAAAATGTTTTGAACCATATTTGTTCATAGAGTTTAAATATGGCATTTTTGGATAAAACCAGTTTGACAAATTGAAATACCTTTGTAATTGAAGAGTAAATATTTTGAGGAGAGAGTAATATGATAATGAGATGGTTATCATCTCATTCCTAGATTTTATAAGATAAAATAATTGTTATATCAAAATAGAGAAATATGTAGAGAGGGAATTTAAATAAGATCATTTCTTTTAATCAAGATTTTTATTTTGAGGGTGTGAGTAATCATAGGGGTCTTGTTTTGTTTTCAAGTCACACTCCACCATTGTGATCAGTGTGTTTTACTTTAGTGCTAAGCATAGCTGAGGAATTATCCTCACAAGCAACAAACACCACAAGATCCACATCACAATCAAGTCCACACAATTCAAACCTCAAGAATTAATCACACCACCATTTACATGATTAACCATACTATCTTGTAAGAATGATCATACTTAATTATGACAAGATGATGTTTAAAACTATCTCAACCCACCTTTGTATTTTTGAAAAGGGTTTTGAGCAAGACAAAATATGTGGGGTAATATATTTCCCACTTGTGTTCTTTTTAAAATGTAATGATAATCAAAGCTTATAAAATGGGAGTTGCATACCGATGCCAAAATATCAAGTTTTAAAAGATAGATAGGAGATAGCATATAGGAACACATAGTTTTTGGAAATACTTTTACTTTCTCAAATAATGGGTATTGATTTTGGTTGTTGACAAACCAAGTATCATTTGAAATGGAGTTGGCCAAAATAAGAATGGAAAAGATACATGGAATATTTTTCTTGTCATGACATGATCACCAAGTTAAATATATTTTTATATTGGTTGTCTTACTTTTACTAGTCAAACAATTTAAACAACAAGTCACACTAGGTTCAACATAGCAACAGGAAGGAAAACACAATCATCAGTGAAACATTTCAAAAAGTTTTTGTTGGTTCTGAATTTTGGATCTTGTAAAACTAAGTTTTTCTTAGTTCCAAATGTTACAGCTCTTCCCCCCTTAAAAATAAATCTCGTCCTCGAGATTTGCCCGGTGGTAACAGGGGAGTACGAGGGCACGGGTTTTGGGCTGACTATACTTCTAAGGTCGTTACTTCTTTATTGAGGTCGCCAGGTGAGATCTTGACAACTTGATGATGCGAGGCTTTCTTTGTCGATAAACTTCTGTGCTGAGTTCAGATCCTTGATGATGGGGTTGTCTTGACGATTGACTCGGATGGATTGTCTTGGTTGGTTGCTTCTAGATACTACAAGGATAAGGCGCAAGGAGCTAATTATTAACACCTTCTGGTATACGTATTCAGGTCTTCCCCCCTTAAAAAGGGGTTTTGAAGGGTCATCCTGAAGGTTGCGGCTGGAGTTGACTTGGAGGCATTGTTCTTCTTGGGTGGCTTGACGATCTTCGTCTTGGGTGTTACTCCTCGATGTTTGGGGGTTGGTGCAGACATTACTTCCTGATATTTTCTTCTTACGAGGGTCACAGATGAGGACGCATTGTTTTCAGGATGCGTCGAGCCTATGTACTCGACTCTCTCCGGTTTCTAGCTAGAAGAAGGAGATTAAAACTTCTAATTGCCTCTGGACACTTCTGGTTGCGTCTGAGGTTGCTTGGTGGTTGATGTTGCCAACAGCAGGGCTTCCGTTGTTTGATTCTTCTTAGTGACTTCCGGTAGATTTTCTTCACGCTTTTCTTCCTTCGGCTTGGCGAGAAAAGGCTGTCCTGAAAGACTTCTTTGGTTCGGGTTCTTCAGGAAGCTTTGCAGGTGTCTTCACAAGTAAGTTAGAGTGCACCAGAATAGTTAGGGTTTCCGGGAAAACTTTCTGGTTGAGGGGCTTAAGTTAGTTTTCAAGGGAGTTGGGTGTTATACTCTGAACACCAAACTTTTTATTCCAAGATCTTAACAACCCACTTTACATAGGCCTCTGATTCTCGAGTCTTCAAAATACCGTTCCAACATCTCTGGTAAGGACACTACTATCAGCTAGTTAACTGAATCATGGCCCTTGCTCAAGCTAAAATTATTAACCCACCATCATCTTCTTCGGGCATAACTCTTTATCATATCATAGTTCAATCTATCGGATATCCATCAAACCTTTAAGGCATAATCTTCCCATTATATCCTATCACAAAAATCGTAGTGGTCCACCAATTATTTCTTGATTGATTTTTCCCCATAGATAGGCATATCTCATATTATCTTACTCCTTCAGGTGGTTATTTTTCCCACAACCATATCATCAAAGCTAAATAAAGCATCCAGCAGTCATGTGATCATTCCATCAAGAATTGCCCCACTTTCTAACCAAATTCAGATTTTATCTCGACACTTTTTGGGCCTTGATCTCATATCAAAGATAAAAGATCTTTCTAAGAATAATCCAAACAGAGCGTGACAAGCTCTGAAAACTACTGTCACCTAGAATGTCTTGCTACTAGACCAAGTCACATTGATTCCTAGAATCCGATAAACATTCACTTGTCCTCCACCAATTATTTCTTGCATACAACGATCTATTCATTTGCTAACTCATCTTTGACCACTTCCTATAATTCCATAAGAATTTGGTACAAGGTCACTTGCGCTAGGAATCACCCTAAACATTCCAACTCCGGAGTATTCTTCTTAATTTACTTGCTTCTAACCAATCCAAACATCATTTTATCAGCAAGTGCTTCCTAAAAATCCAATAACTTTCACCTTTATTTCTAAACCTTAAATCAAGGGTCACGTCTTCTAGCTCCAGATAACCACCAATGGTTGGGGACCACAACTGGTTAGCCCCAGAGTATTAATCAAATATATCATCTGTCCAATCCCAATTAATTTATCGATCCACTCCAAGCTTTCACTTTTATTCTAAACCCCAAATTTTTGATATTACCAACCTTATCCACCAAAGTTTGATCTCATCAACTAGATTCTTAAGGGATCCTTTTGACTAATAATCTTATAGTCCAACACTCTTATATCCTCCTAAAGTCTCCTTTGTACCAACTAGTTTTGAGTCGTCCTATGGCACTTATTCCCTTGGTCTAGAAAAAGCAGTTAGTATCTTTGCAAAATTTGGTTAGATGAGAGATTTAAAGTTAGATAAATTATGTTAGTTATGTTAGTTTTTCACATTGTTTTGTTAGTCCGACGGGATATGACCAGTGTCATCTACCGTCGGGTCTTGAATCTTCATCTTTCTCGATGGCTTGATGTGGTTGTACAAAACGACGAATGAAGACCGCTATCAGTCTTGCAGAAGGTCGCAGAGTCTTGGGGTAGCGAGTATTCCATACCTTGCTCCTCTTACTAAGAGAAAATTTTCTGAAGGGTTTTCTAAGTCGGACTTTGAAAGGATACAAAAATTACATCTATGGCCAACAAGGCAAAAAGGTTTTTGCAAACAGTCAAAATTAAAGCAACAGATAAAAGTGTGGTTACTTTGGGTTCCCGACAAGGCGTGTTTGTGAAACACACAAGGAAAAAACACACAATAAATGCAACACACAAGCAAAGATCAATCAAGGCACTTTTAGCACCAACAGACGTTTAATACCGTGGAAGGTGGGGATTGCTCAAGTAAAACGAGCTTATCCTATCGATCCTATGGGTCTGGTTTGGGATATCGTCAAGTATGTAAGTTTGAATGGAGGTAAGACAACAGATGGAAACTTTTGATAAACCTTTAAACGAGGGACAAGGGGTAGAATAATTCGAGAAGTTGAAAAGAATGGAAGTTATACTTAGGCTTCCTTAGATACAAATAATTTAGGTAGTAATATATTTCTTTCCAAAAATAGTTTTCGCCTTAGTCTTCAGCTGGAATACTTGAGATTGTCGAGGTAGTAACTGAGTGGAATTGTTGATATTGAGTTGAGGTCTTCGAAGGTCTCTTGCTTTGTTGATATCGATAATATTGGTATTTGCAGATCAATCACCTCGATGTGGAATGTTGAGTACTTGTGATGGAAGCTTCTCTTGTAGGTGCTAGCTAATTAGGTCTCACTTGGGTTCATCGTCAAGTATTTTGAACAGGTAAGAGGGAGTAGAGAAATCCTAGAAAATCTTAAAATAGAGGGATGAGACTCGGAAATATTTGAGAAGGTGAGAAGAGTGGAAGTTATTTTTGGACTTCCTTAGATAAAAATATGTTTTTGGTAACAATATATTTTTAACAAAATATTTCTTTCCTAACTAACGTCCATGCTAACTAAGGTCTGTTACAGTCAGGATGGCTCTGATACCAAGTCTGTGAGGACCCCGGATTAACTATCCGAGATACTCGTTATGTTTCCTGCAACAATCCCATGATCAGTCTGTTGTTGCACATAACTCGAATTGGCATCACAGAACACCCATAAATACCGAATAAATATACTTACTTGATTGAAGTCATAACTTCAACAGGTACTTGCAGCGGAATCACCAAACAACGTGGAGCCCAAGCCATTTGCCAACCCTACAGGCAGCTGACTGGGAAGCGCCCTAGTTCGCATTGACGTCATCGAAACCTTCTTCTTCGAACTGCTCCTCTTCAAATCTGGCTAAGACAATAGCCAGGGACGAAACCAATATGAGTACATTTGAATGTACTCGCAAACTACCCCCGGAATGAGCATGCACTACTCTTTTATTGTTTAAATAAAACTTCGTTTGCTTTGAAAACTCTATATCCTTGTTGAAAAGAGAAGGATATACTTTTGTTTAATAAAACTTTGTTTTGAAATCTCCATATCTTTATTGAAAAAGGAAAGAAGGCTTTTAGAACTTTTCCCATAAATCTGTTTTTGTAAGAAGTCTCGTTTAAAACTTTTTCCCGAAAATACATCTCTGTTGAAATAGGTAAGAAGTCTCTTTTATAAACATTTTCCCGGAAAATCACCATTTGGTTTATTTCTCCAAAACTCCTCCTTTTCCGACCATAACCCTTCATGGTCATTCAATCCCAACAACCTCATGCCGGCCCGTTGGCATAGTTGCATAAAACATTTTCCACTTTCAAATCACAAAACTCTTCACTTCCCGACCATAGCCCGTCATGGTCAATCATTCTCCAGCAACCTCATACCAGCCCGTCGGTAGAGTTGCAGATACAACACATCTCCATTTTATTTTCAATTCTCAAAACTTTGCAAAACTTGCACATAGGACCGAGCAGTTCTTTCCAACTGTCCATATCCGAGGACTCGGCTATTCGAATAGTTTTACCCTCTGCAGAGGTAGCACGCTTTTCCCACACCCATCCGGTAACTCATCGTGTCAGCCACGTCCCGCCATACAAGGTGTATGCGAAGTTGAGTCACCGACCATAGCCTTTCCTTTGCTCATGCTAGTATAGGACCCTGCCGCTACGAAACTTTCCATCAACACTTAACCCAGCCCGTCGGAATCTAAGTGTGAGGACTCGTAGTTCTGTCCGGCGATTTATGGTGGAACCTTCAATCCTCTATCTCCAATTCATATCAGCCCTCAGGCGTTGCCCTCAGGCGTTCTTCTCTTTAGAGGACCCGGGTCAGGGGGTAGGTCCTCAGACCATCCCTCATGGAACGGGGTCATCCCCGTTGTTGAGGCATCCAGTACTAATATGAGCAAACTATATGACTACGCCCTTTCCCATAGGTGGGTAAATGTGGTCGCACAGGGTATTGGTTGTTCTGTAAGTACAAGGACACAATGTGCATTTTTCATAAACATCACCATTCACCATTTCTCCATTTCCACACCGACATCCGGTATTCCACAACCACACAAGTATTTCCAAAAGAGTTTTGAGTAAACAATATTTTTCCCATCCTATAGTTTGAAAAAGAATTTCCAACTAATATCTCCATATAGGGTGTCAAAATAATATACTTATATTTTGGAAAAGGGTTTTCAAAACCATAGCTTTAGTGGCAATCACCACATAAATCACTTTTGCTCTTTATAAGTAAAACATGTGAACCAAAATAGATGTATATAAATGCAAGCTCAGAGGATAGCTTGCCTGATTTCAGCATGATGTTCCTGGATTTCTCCTCGTTGACCAAAGAAATAAACTCTCATCCTTCTCCGATAAATCCTTCCCAAATACCACTCCGGTAGCGTTTATCTCTAGCGTCGCAACATGAAAATAAAACAACACTCAATAAGCAAACCAAACCACAAGTGGTATACAAACAAGGAACAAACCACAACCTAGCACTATTTTAATCAAGCAACAAACTAAGATCTACATTTACAAGGGCATTATACTAATCAGGAGTATAACACCATACACATGCCAAAACAAGAGGGCACAAGGACATCCTCAACTAGAGGTAATTAACAACCACTTTCCTCTGATCAGGAAATACTTCAGACAAAAGTTAAACTACCAATTAATCTTGGTAATTCAAAACATCTCACCAAGCTAAGGTGGATACACTAACAAGATATTTAAGCTAGTACTCAACTCAAGTCCATCAAGTTCATCAAGCCATGCAACATATTACCCATACCAATATGTCTAACAAATACCACTAACAGTACTAACATATTATAACCTTCTAACAGTAATAACATGCAAACAACAGTACCACAACAATCATTAACCAGCAAGGCACACATATTAATCACACACAATATTCTCACATTAAAATAAATAAGCATAGCAATTCTTAAATACTAGAGGAAAAGTTATATAGGGAATAAAACCCCAATAAACACATGACTCACAATTAGCTCTTCTAACATGCTAGCAAGATTAAGAAAACACATCATAACAGTGGATTACCACCCTACGCATGCTAGGAAACACATCTATAACAATAAAGTTATAACACACAATTTATAAAGCCCTAATAAAAATAGGCAGAAAATGCCTAAACCTTATAATTAGCACCACAGTCAATCAGTGACTCCTAAATTCAAACCAATTTAGGGATATGTTCTCCTATACATATAGAAGACAGACCAATTGGATTCACTCCAAAATTCATCTCACAAAAATCTACAAAAATCATCAAAGAGCTACTGATGTGTTTTTAAGAATGAATAGAACTTTTGTTTTAGGTTTCATTTGCATACAAGGCCAACAGATCTGGAAAGGTATCATCTCAACCTATCCAGAGAATTTTAGTTTGCAATATTTGGATTTGTAAAACTCTAGATATTAAATATTTAGTGAAAAAGATACTTTTTACAAGTTTTAATCTAGACCTCAATTAAAAATATATTTTAGCAAGCAACCAGTTCTACTTGATTAAGAAAACACATAGGAACTCTACAAAATTGGAATCACTCAAATTGCTAGCACAGATCTACCACATTTGAATTAAACCTATACTGCCATTTAAACAGGAAATTAAAACAAGAAAAGGATCTATAAAAAAAAGGAACACGGGCCAGATCTGGCCGTGCGGCGCAGCAACCGGCCCATCCACGGCCCAGTGCGCGACGCGAAGCGGTACGGGGCCTCATCTTCTTCCTCGACACGCGCGGACGAGCTCGGCACGGCGGGGAACAGGGCAGGGACGGCGCGGCGGCTCCGGCGATCCTAAAAATAAACGGCGATGTCCATAAGCTAGAGCAGAATAAGGGGACCACGGGGGTGTAGAAATGGCGGAGAGAGGTGGTCGGAGCTGCTCGCGAGCTTGATGAAAAGGGGGCGGCCGGAGCGGAAGAGGACGACGATGCTCTGCTCGATTCGTTGCTTCCCGCGACGATTCCTTGGACGAGGAGGGAGAGGACGACGAGGCGGTCCTCCTGGTGGTCTTCGATCTGCTCCAGGCGGTTTCCATCGACGGCGGCGCTCGACGGCGAGCTCGGCTAGGGTTCGGTGCCGTGGAGGAAAATAAGAGAGAGAGAGAGAGGGAAAGCAGGCGAGTGAGGGAGGGGTGAGAGAGGGCAGAGGAGCTTCGGGGGGCCTCCTTATCCTCCTTCGAGCCGCAGGAGAGCGAGAGGGGGGGGCCTGGGCGGCGTGCGACGCGCGGGAGGACGACACGGCGGCGTCGGCCACGGGCTGCTACAGAGAAGACGACGTTCTTCCAGAAAACCCCCTGGACTTCATTTTCTATTTACATTCAAGTCCTTTTCTGTTTTATTTTAAAACCAGAAGCTGTTCAGTGATTTAATTGAGGCACTAAACCATTTTCTAAAAATCTGAGAAAATTCATGTAGCCTCCCATATACATGTAGAAGCTCCACAAAAAATTGGGGCTTCAAAATAAAATGTTTTGAACCATATTTGTTCATAGAGTTTAAATATGGCATTTTTGGATAAAACCAATTTGACAAATTGAAATACCTTTGTAATTGAAGAGTAAATATTTTGAGGAGAGAGTAATATGATAATGAGATGGTTATCATCTCATTCCTAGATTTTATAATATAAAATAATTGTTATATCAAAATAGAGAAATATGTAGAGAGGGAATTTAAATAAGATCATTTCTTTTAATCAAGATTTTTATTTTGAGGGTGTGAGTAATCATAGGGGTCTTGTTTTGTTTTCAAGTCACACTCCACCATTGTGATCAGTGTGTTTTACTTTAGTGCTAAGCATAGCTGAGGAATTATCCTCACAAGCAACAAACACCACAAGATCCACATCACAATCAAGTCCACACAATTCAAACCGCAAGAATTAATCACACCACCATTTACATGATTAACCATACTATCTTGTAAGAATGATCATACTTAATTATGACAAGATAATGTTTAAAACTATCTCAACCCACCTTTGTATTTTTGAAAAGGGTTTTGAGCAAGACAAAATATGTGGGGTAATATATTTCCCACCTGTGTTCTTTTTAAAATGTAATGATAATCAAAGCTTATAAAATGGGAGTTGCATACAGATGCCAAAATATCAAGTTTTAAAAGATAGATAGGAGATAGCATATAGGAACACATAGTTTTTGGAAATACTTTTACTTTCTCAAATAATGGGTATTGATTTTGGTTGTTGACAAACCAAGTATCATTTGAAATGGAGTTGGCCAAAATAAGAATGGAAAAGATACATGGAATATTTTTCTTGTCATGACATGATCACCAAGTTAAATATATTTTTATATTGGTTGTGTCTTACTTTTACTAGTCAAACAATTTAAACAACAAGTCACACTAGGTTCAACATAGCAACAGGAAGGAAAACACAATCATCAGTGAAACATTTCAAAAAGTTTTTGTTGGTTCTGAATTTTGGATCTTGTAAAACTAAGTTTTCTTAGTTCCAAAATTTGGGATGTTACAATTTGCTGCATAAAACTAGAGATTATCCATGTTCAAGATTACATAAAAAAAGGGCCATTTGAATATACAAGTCAAATGTCAAAATCTATGTCTTGAGATTACACAAAATGTTAGTCAGAACAAACACAGAAGTCAACCTTCACGAACAAATTCACAATGGGGGTATGAGCAGTCAAAGCTAGTGGGTTAACTGGTGTACATATTTCTTTGCTTGCAGCGGATTAAACCGGTAATACTCCGCTTGGTAGCTGTAAACAGCTTAACCAAATCATAGCGGATAGCCATTACAATTGCTCCTCTGCATTCACAGCGATGATGATTACAATATACGAATAGAGGTGATCACTGAATCTCCACCAGCCATCTTCAGTGGTTCTCATTCTGCAAGGTACAAATTGCTCATGATTTATGTCGCCATGTTGAAGTGATAATAGTAAAATAAATTTCTGTCACGAAGAAAAGGGACATCTGCTAACATGAGTTTACTGGCGAGGATCGTCGACAGCTCCAGCCATTTGATCTGATGGCTGATGAAAAAGCAGAAGTGCAATAGAACGATCAACTGGATTTGTCTGCGTCTCACTGCTCCTCGGATCAACAAACCTACAAAACAGGAACATCAACGTGGAAAGGCATGTAGACATTGCAGGTTTCTGAACTCCAATGTAGCGTGAGTAATGCTACTGAAAATGATCATTCTCAATCAAGATCATGTTTAAAAAAGCACCAGCTATCTCTCAAGGTCCATTACTGGTTAGGTTACTACTAATCAGTTATACAGCTACATCGATTATCAAGAGCAAATGTCTTTCCAATGCCCATCATAAATAAACAAGTTCTCTTAAATGCTTTGATCTACATAGCCTAACTTCTTAAGGAGTAAGGTAGCACCATTTGTTTTCATGAAGTATTACCCAACATTTAAGATCAAGTATTAAGATAACCGATCGGGCAGAAGATAAAGCTGCCACAATGGAGAAGCTTGTGAACTAAACAACCAAATGTTACTAGACAAAGGCAGTATCCAAAGTGCAAATAATGATTCATGATTAGAGGAAGTATGTTTTTTGTCAGAAATCCAACGTACTTGCCGGAAGTATCTGTATTTTGCATATCCTTTACGTCCTGGCTATCTCCATGGCTGCTCATCGCACTGGAAAAAACTGGTCTATTTTGCGCGCTTCTTGCCAGACGGTATAATCCATCTCTAATGCACAGTTTGGTTTTGACATCCAACTGAATCAGCAATGGGGAAATTATGGTAAGCTCAATAATACAACACATAAGAGATAGTCTCCATAGACTGATTACATAATCTAGTTTAGTGTCCAGGAGGCAGGACACAGAACATTAATTGTACAAATATTGTAACATTGATTGGGTGTTCAGTCCAAGATTACGACTTTTTCTGGGAATTAGAATGCCAAGAGGCAAGAATGTGGAAACAAAGGTGAAGAAGCTGCTACAAATCCCATCGCAAAATTAGAAGTTGCTATAATGAAGGGCTATGGCTGGGGGCAATGTATTTCGACTACCTGAACCATACACTTAAAAAGGAAGGCAGAAAATAATCCTGTACCTGACTAACTGCATCCTGAAGTTGCCAAAAGCTGCTTTCTTCAACTGAATTATCAGACGTAAGAGATGACACGAAAGAGCCATCCACCACTACTGATTTACCCAGTGTAACCTGACGATCCCCCATACTTCGTTTTCCTAAGCCTTTTTTCTCAACCTCATAGTTTTCACAAGAATATGAAGCTCTTCTAGTTGAGGCTTGTTGACCAAGTTGTTCATCATTTATGGGCTGTCCTGGTTGTTGCACTGCACTCGTACAAGTGAGTCAGATAATTAGACCACAAGGGAGACAAACATGCTCATAACAAATAGTCAAATATTAAAATATATTCAGTTGAGTTTTTTTATGTATTACCCATCAAGTTCCTCTGTGCAAAAGTTCCAGATGGACTGAACTGGCAATTTCTATCTGGATAGCACTCGGAAGTAATGTTACTTGGTGAAGTTGAATCTGAGTGGAGTTTTTGCTTCAGTAGATTCTGAGATGAGCTTAATTGAGATCCTGAAGATATGGAGAACTTCCTGTCCTCAAGCTGTTGCATGGTGTTTTCTGATGAATATCGCTCTCCAATCTGCAATATTACCATGGCAGTAAATCAATAAAGATAAGTTTTGTAATTAGTTGGGAAAAAAATAACATCTCAAATAGACACTACTCTACTAGAAAACGGTCATGCAGTATAGTAATAGATGATCTGTTCTCCTTACACCGCTACCTCCTAAGCACATGGCCTAATAAAATAAATAACCTAATAGTAAATCCATTACACATATTTCTGATTACTAATGCAGTTACGTACTGTGCTTGAAGTTCAACTATTTCGGTGCTTTGTGTCGAGAAGTGAAAAGAAGGAACATGCCTTAAGGACATGTAAGTTACTTACATCAGAGCAGCAAATTGCCAAAAAAAAGCATAAATCTAATCACAACCTTACAAAGAAGAAACTATATTTTGTTTATGGGTTCCCAACTTTTCAGAAGATTGGCAAATGAACTATGAAAAAGTCGGGGACACTGGAACTTTACCTCGGTAGAAAAGAGACATTGGAACTGAAAATATGAATTACTTGCCTAATTACTCTAATATAAGGACAGACCACGGACCAATGTACTTTCTATTAACACTGGACTAATAAAAAAGGTCAAATTACCATACTAAACCTTCCATATGTCCAAACTCAAAACATGAATCACTAACTTCATTACTCTACCAAGAACATACCCTTGACAAAATACTAAGCCATACACACCGTAATTTTTAAACATTAGATTGATTAGAGAGGTAAATTTACCATATCAATATTTCCATCTCCATTGCATATCTGGTCAGTGGACAAAAATTCTTCCATTGCATCCCCTTGGTAAGCCTATGGCATACAAAAAATATTAATAGCAAAGATAAAATAATACAGGCTTGATTTGCACCAACCAAAAAGACCCAAGTGTGAGAAAAGGATATTCAGTTTACTTGCCTGTTCTCCATATACATTAACATTCTTTTGCTCGTTGAATGGATAATTGCCATTGAACTGTTCGTCAGCTGTTGGCAGGGTCTTATCTTGTGCACAATGAAATTCTGACAGGTCACCCAGCACACCATAGTCTGAATAAGAAGAGTCAAAACCTGCCTGCAGAGCAACATCAGAAGAGTAAATGGCATCTGAAGAAGGAATCCATGACATCTCATCAGTGTTCTCCAGTTGTTGTTCACCATATGTGGAATCACACCTCCTTTCACAAAGAAAAATCGATCAGCCAAACAGGACTAGAGTTTGTGTTCACTATTTTTTGCGCAAGATCTTAAAGACAGTCAGCAAGGGGAATATTCTAAGTACCTGAATAGTGTATCAACATCCTCAAAATTATCAATGCTAGGCCAATCAATGAAGTTTAGATCATTATCTCCATAATTGAGGTCACTTTGCGGAACACTGTGATTATTGAGAGCAGCTGAACCATTGCTTGGTGTAAACTGGCAATTATTCCAGTTTTCTGTTTGGTATCTTGTTTCAGATATAGTATCTTCTGTGCTCAAGGGAAAAGCACTTAATTCAGTCTTGCAGCCTCTTACATGGCCATCGGCACTGTTGATACCCTCGATGTGCTCTGAGTTACATTTCTGTAGATCTGAATTATTTGCTGCAGACACGACACCCTGCAGGTTCTTTTCACTGGTAATCTCATGCTTCAGTTTTTTATTGGAGATATTCAAAGGGCCAGCTCCATCTTCTTGCCCGTTTTTATTACTTTGAGCAAATTCATCCTTGAATTTACCCTCAAACTGTAAAAACACCACAGGCTTAGTCACAGGCGTATAGCAGAATCTAATTACTTTTTTTTTTACCAATCTACCGTAGGGGAAACCCCTATGGTGTAAATTTTATGTTAATAAAAGAGAGGAGTATAAAATCCAATTACTTCTATTCACTATTCAGAATTATGGGAAATAACTAAACATGAAAGAACTCCATTGCTAACAAAAGAATCAATGCAAATTGAATTACTGACTAGATTTGACCCGTAACAGAATTTCAGCACCGTCTGATTATACCATATAAGATTGGTATATCACTGGAAAGTATGCAACTAATTTTCTGTAGGCGAGACCTGTAGATGAACATCAATCTAGACCATAAAATTCCTTATGCCGGGTCAACTTGCTTCAAAGCGAACTGTCCCTAATAGACTGCTGATACAACGCCATACAAGAGGTTGTTTTGCTTGCACTACTGTCTACTCATCTACGCACAGCAAAAACAAGTGAAACTCGACAATAGGTGGCTAGCATACTTCACAGCTGCTTTAAGGCAGCAACACTTGCTCCACACAGAGAATGGGCCGAATCAGTGGCAACATAAGATTCTATGTCCCTTTCTATTGGGTTCACCTGCTTACCCAGCATAAGATAAGCAGGTCTCTGTGAATCACGTTAACCGAAAGGTAAAAAGAGAGCTTTTGAGCACAAAAACTGCAGAGTACAAACTTACAAAGTTAGATTGGTCTCTACAGTACATGATAGATACACATAATCTAGACCTGATGGGCTAATTTGAATTCCCCATTTTGGTTATACACATAGATGAGTTTTAGCACCGTATGATTATACCATATAAGATTGGTCTATCACTGGAAAGTATGCAACTAATTTTCTGTAGGCGAGAGCTATAGATGAACATCAATCTGACCACACAATTTCTTATGCCGGGTCAACTTGCTTCAAAGCGAACTGCATCTAATAGACTGTTGATACATTGCCATACCAAAGATTATGTTGTTAGTAGTACTCATCTATGCACGGTAAGAAAAAGTGAAACTCACAATAGGTGGCTAGCACATTCAGATCTGCTGTAAGGCAGCAACACTTGCTCCACAAAGAGAATGAGCCGAATCAGTGGCAACACGAGATTCGTATGTCCTTTTCTATTGGGTTACCCAACAAAAGATAAGCAGGTCTCTCTGAATCAAGTTAACCTAAGCATACAAATTTGCCGCAGACTACAAAGTTATTGGATTGGCCTCTACGGTACATGATAGATACACAGAATCTAGACCTGACGGGCTTCCCCATTTTGGTTAAGTATCTATCTTATTCCAGTCACTGACTAAGCAAGCCAGGTCACATCCAAGAACACAAGAACCTAAATTTCTAGCCAAAAAAAAACAATAAAGTAAAAGCCATAGAGTATCGATGCATCAAACATATTCGGCTGTTGCGGAAACTATTGGGATGCCATATCCAGCAAGAAAAAAAATAGAGATACATCAAAATCAGATGATCACCTCTCCCACCTTCCAATCTGGCATCACTACAACTTCTATCCGGGCCCGAAACTGTACCAGTTGACCGGATTTGATATCATATTCAACTCAGGATCCCCGGTTGTTGATTAAATCCTAGAAATAAAAAAGAGAAACAATTAGGTTGAGTAATATGGATATTAGTAAGACTGTAAGTTAAGTTATATCCACTGTTAGTTGAGTGAGTACAGCAGGGAAAAGAGATGCGGGAGATGGAATTTGGGACTCTTCTCACCTTGCCAAATCGAAGGATTTGGGTTGGATCAAACCTGCAAAAACAACAGAACAACCCGTTAATTATCAGAAAATGGGCACAGGAAAAAGATAATTTGCAAGGGGGCGATTCGAACCAAAGACCACCGGTATGAACATACCAAACCACAGACTTAACCAACCGAAAGATCGAGAAGTTGTCCCAAAATGAAAAGAAAGAGCGAAACCGGATAAACACCAAGCACGAAACCGAAGAGATAAACTCACTCAACCAAAAAGAAGAGATAAACTCACTCAACCAAAAAGAAACAAATCTGAAGAGCAGCAATCACCAGACGCAAAATAACTCGAGAGAACCACCAGTGGCAGTTCGAAATCACACCGAACGGAACAAAAAAAATACAACGAGCCGAAGCTGAAATCCGCTCACCTGAATCCGAAACAACCAATTTTGTTTATTTAATTTCTTCTGGCCTGAATTTTTTCCTCCGGTCTCAAGGTATTTTTTCAGTAGCCGAGCATGAGCAGTAGGATTGCAGGGAGCCACGGAAGCACAGCGTGTGGGCAGGGAATAAAGAAGAATACAAAATCAGGGAAGATTTTATATCTTATTTGCGGCTGGTGTGCGGTGGGGAGGTAGATTAACTAGCGGCTGGGAGCGCCTCCGGGGTGGGGCCCACCGCCGGCGTGGGAAGTAGTGGACGCCAGCCGCCCGCCGCGATCCGATCACTTGCTCGCGCCTCATTGGTCCCGTCCCCAGCCCACGGTGGCGGGACCCGCGCCAGGCACGTGAAGCATCGCGAGCCCGGACTTTTCTCCTCCTCCCCTCGTGGTTGGAATCGAATCGTGGGGCCGTGCTCGGCTCTCGTTCCCGGTGCGCGGCGGCGGCGTCTCTGGCGGACGCCCGGCCGGTGGCGTGCTGTGCCAGTGCCGGTCTTTCCTTCGCGGATTGACTATCAAATCGTATTCAAAAAAAGATTGACTATCAAATCGTAAAAAAAAGATGGACCGAATTGGGATGGCCAAGGAAAAAATTGGATCAAGGCAGCGGCCGTCCGAGTTAGTTTGGCCGTGTTTGGTATTGGTTGCATGTACGATTTTTGTTCACTGTCCCTCTAGTGCACCTTATTTTGTTATTTTGGTTGCCCATAATATTTAATCTAGTTCCGTTATGAAAAGTATGCATTTGAGCAGTATATTCCTGAAACCCTCCTCCATGTGAACACAACATATCACTACAACAATAAAGAATAAGATTTAGAACATACATAACCGAGAACCTGTATGTGGCACGATGGTTAGGAGGGTGGTTGTACCCCCAGCCCACCAGAGTTCAAACCCCAGATTTGACGTTGAAGTTTCTCATTTAAGGCGGAATATTATTCAGTAGGAGGCGACATTCCCGTCGACAGCGAGACACCTGTGATGACTTCGTCAATCTTAAGACTCGACCCGCCGGCTCAGTATCTCGGAGGTGCTCATAGCGATAGGGTGTGCGTGCGTGAGCGCCTGCGTTGTACCGTGTTTCGTAAAAATAACATACAAAACGAAGCTACTTAGGATCACAAAGAAGATAGCAATATAAACAAAACATGCATTATTCATCGTATGCTCTAAACGTTAAAGAAGCACAAGAATTTACTGCCTAGTACACTGGCGAAGGTAGAGCCCAATACTGTTAGGTTCAGCTCTATTGTTTAAGGTATAATCTTTCACTAAAAGTCAATGGCAGTCCTAACTTTATGAAGGATCTGGAAAAAAATGTTGGGTTCATTTGCACCCGGACTGAGATCCCGTGCCCTGCCTCTTGCGGGGCACGCTGTGCCTTGAGGCCCACCATCCACCATCCATCTCCCATCCAACGGTCAGACCAGGTCCAAATTTAGATCTCAAAATTAAAACTTCTCAGAAAAAATCAAAAAAATTCCCACGAGTTCTATATGTTCCGTTGTGTGTTCACAAATTTTTAGGATTTCTTTGGATAAATGGTTTACCATTAACTAAATTTTCTATGTTTTCAACTTAAAAAGCTATTAAATCATAAACCGGTGATCCAAAAAAATCTACAATTTACCACAATACACAACGAAACATATAGAACTCGTGGGAATTTTTTCGATTTTTTCTGAGAAGTTTTAATTTTGAGATCTAAATTTGGACCTACTCTGACCGTTGGATGGAAGATGGATGGTGGATGATGGGCCTCAAGGCACAGCGTGCCCCGCAAGAGGCAGGGCACGGGATCTCAGTCCTTTGCACCCAATAGTTGTATACCAGCTCCGCCACTCATCTAGTATGGTATCAACCTAGTACCACATCAAAATAGGTTGTAATACTACCGCCGCAAGTTCAACATGTGAGGGGTTAGCATATTTACCACCTCAACTACCCAAAATATACAGACCATAAGAATTTTTGTTATCCTAACCACTCAAAATATACATCACATATCATTATGATCATAAAACATGCTTCCACCAAGCCACCAGCAGACCAATCACTACACGTAGTAGTGCTTGGTCAGAAAGGTCCTAAAGCCAGAGCTGCTAGTGGTTCTCGGCCATGCTCCCAAAGCCCAGACCTTGTGCCTTGTTCTCTGGGAGGTGGTTGAGAGCTACCATCTTCGTCTCGGTGCTGAACCCATATGTGTTCATTGTCACAGCCCAAAATTTTAACCCCTTTGTAATATATAAGTGGGAGACCAAATTTTGAACCTATGTTTGAACCAACTTGTGCTTGTGGCCTTGATCATCTATGTGTGGTATGTTAGTGCTTGTGGTTTGAGGAAAATAAATTTTTAGAATTTTCTAATTAGGTTTTTCTTCTCTGAAATCTGTTAAAACTTGCTGTTTTGGACCTGTTATTTTATGTGGCAAAAATGTGCTTTTATGGGATCTTTGAGTTGGAGATGATCTATGGTGTATGTACTTCAACTCCATGTCCTTGGATCACCCTTTGGACTTTTGGAACCCTTAGTTGCATGCATGTTTTTGTGGCTACAGAATAAAACAGAAAAAAAAAACTGGAAACAGAAAACAGATATAAAAACAGAGAGTAGCCCACTGTTCAGCATGTTTCCCTAGCCTTTAGCATTTTTCAAAAATGGTTCAAAAATATTTCCTGGAAGTATTCAACTTGGTGATCATTTACCAGTTGAAAGTTTTCCAAATGGATTTTATTCGCTAGGTGAAACAGGCACGAACTTTTGCTATGCCTTAGCAGTTCCAACACTTAGCCGTTTTTCAAATTTCTGAATTTTACAGAAAACTGTTCGGGGTGATTTTTGGGAGCACGTTTTCGTGCTGTTTTTGGGTAAACCAGGGAGGGAAACTTTGTCCACTCTACTCCCCTATGTCCCCACTCTCTAGCCCTGTCATTGGATGGATTTTGGAAGTCAACTTGAGAGAGAGAAGGAAGAGTGAAGAGTGAGACAAGGAAGAAGAGGAGAAGTTGACTTATTTTTCCCACACACCACCTTGTCTCCACTCCTCCACGCCACCGTGCCCCCTCCCTCATTCCACACTCCAGCACGCCACCACTCTGCCCCCACCTCTCTCTCACTCATGCACCTCCTTCCCCGTGCACCTCCCCACTCGAGCTTGTGCTCCAAGTCCACCAGGGACCGGCCACCTCTTGGATATAAGGCCACATGCCCTCTCCCACGACCAAACCTTGCCCATTAGCATCCCAGCAACTCACCTCTCCTCCCCACCAAAGCACAGAGCCCCTCTAGCTCTCTGTCAGCGAGGAACTCCGAGTTCTCCGGCCCAAACTGCGAGCTTGCCAAGGAAATAGCCGTCGTCTCAGTCCACCTCTGATCTCCATTCTTGCACCCACGTTTTCCTCTCACCAAGATCTATATCAAGGGCACCTCTGTATGTTTTTAGGTACCCCGGAGCTGCCGCCGCTGTACCATGCCCGTCACGGACGACCTCGGTGCTGCCATCGACCTAGAGCATGTCGGAGAGTTCTGAGGCCATCACCAACCTCCCCTAGCACTCTGCACTTCTCCTGCACCATCCCCATCGCCCCCACCAGCCCCACGGTGAGAAATCCAGCCGCCGAGGCCTCCATTTCTGTTTCCTGTGCGTTCCTGCGTCGTGAGGTTGAAGAGGCACCTGGGCCGTTGATCTCTTGATCAGTGGTTGCATGCAGGCTGCATGCACTGCTCTCTTTAAATTGCTTGGTTTCGGATTTCTTCACTGGACCCTCACTAAAATTAGTGTATCTTGCGTTTTATAAGTCCAAATAATATGAACCAAAATTCTGTGGAAAGGTTATGAAAATACTAAGCCGTTGGCGTTGGCCTCACCCAAAAATATTTAACGGGCTAAGAGCAGTTAATCTTTTCCCACAGCAACTTTTCTGGACCATAGGATTTTTAGCGCTTGTTTTAAAAGGCCAACTGAGTTGAGTCCAATTGTGTTGTCTTATGTATGCTTAGGAGTATCTGTACCTAGGTTTTCATGATTTTAGGAGTTACAAAATGGGCTGGGTGATGTTTTAGTCTTTTTCCTTTTCTGTTTATTCTTTTTTTCCTCAGATCTGTTTCTGACCCTCCATTTTAAATCTGTTTAAAATACTTATATCTAGATTTTGTGCAAACCAAAAATCACAGTGGTAAATCAATGAGTCTAGAACCATGTCCAACTTGCAGATCACAAAAATATTAATTTGTGTATCCATGAAAAATGTTTTGTTGCCACTGGTCAGAAACACCACTTTGTAAATAACTTGTGTTTTACAGATCCAAAATTTGCAAACTCAACTGTTTTCGAAAGCCCTAAGTGATACCTAGCAGTAGCACTTGGCCTTGCTTGCAAAAGATCAACCCAATTAAAATGGCATGTGTTTTTGTAAATGTCCAGTGAGCTCTTCTAGGATTTTTGTAATTTATTTGGTGATGATTTTTGATGTGAATCCAATTTTGTTGGCTTGTATATGTTTAGGAGTACCTAATCCTAGCTTGGTGTGATTTATTGAGCTGTAGATTAAATTTGGTGTGCAAAACTAGTTTTGATGCTTTTCTGATATTAATTGTTTTTAGTTTTATTTAGTTTTATAAATTGTGTTAGTGTTCTTTTTGTGATTTCTAGCATGTGTAGGTTTGATACTCTCTGATATGAGTGTGTTACTTCTTATAAATAGCATGTTAGAAAATTTTTGGTGTTGCTTGTGGTTGTTAAGGAGTAATATCACTAGAATGCTTATTTCCTAGATTTTTCCTAGTTTTTAGAATTTGTTTGAGGATGAAATCATTTGTGTGGCATGATTTTAGAGATTGTTGTTTGAATATCAGTAGCAAGTCATGTTGCTACTGGGTGGTTAACATGTCACCATTGTTTGGACATTACTTAGCCTTTAGCCAAGCATGAATAGCTAGAATGGTATTTAAGAATATTTGTGACTCACTAGCATGGATAGTTTTTTTTATCTAGTTTGTGTTTAGGTGATTTTTATAAGTGACCAGAGGCTAGTTGACCTCTTTATGCCTTGGTTTGATAGTGGAACACCCACTGATTCCATTGCATATTGGTTGAAGAATAGGTTTCTCAACCCCAGGCATAGTTTTAATAGCCTTTTTTTATCAACTATGTGTATCTAGTTGTTTTTCTCTTTTGAAAATTAGGAGATTGTTGTGTGATGATGTTTGCTTGCTGTATGTCCTTATGCTTGTGATGTTTGTCTTTGTTTGGTTCTGATTGGAGGTTTATCTTTCCTCTTTGCGACGTTAGATAACGACGAGGAAGAGGTAACAGTTGCGGGATTTATTGGAGAAGGTCTGGATATCTTATATTGCCCAAGACCAGGGACAAACCAGGACCAAGGCAAGCCATCCCAATGCTTTCTATTATAATTATCATTATACGTCATGCATGTTTTACTTCTGAAGTTTTACAAAATTTGGACAAACAAAACTATTTTTGATATGGATATTACTACTAGTGTTATTATATAAATTATTATATTGCCATTAGTCACAACTTGGTGTTGCCAAGCCCATAGCCACCATATGGTATATTTACCACCACAAGATAGTAATCTTGAAGTCCCTAAGTGGACACCCTAACAAATGTGTTTTGGAAAAACAAAGGTTTTACGGAAAACCCCGGGAAAGGTGGGACCTTGTCCACGGGAGAATGGTGAAGAAGATTGCTTTTGGAAGTGTTTTCGAAAACGACACATAGACTAGTCTTGTCCGGACAGCCCTACAGTACAACCACATTACTCAAAATGGGCACGGGCTTAATGGAAGCTTGTTTGTGTTAGTGTGAGACTTTACCTCAATTGGCTAGAAGGGGTTAGAGTCCCCGGAACCGAATGCTGGATATGGGCATACAAAGTGTGGACTACGAGTGCCACCGGGAAGCAACGGTGGGTCTCCTGTCATGGCGGTGTGATGTCTAGGGGCAACCGGATCGATACGGCTAGCTCACTCGGTGCCGGGGAGAACAAACCCACTGAAGAGGTAATCGCATACTAGCATCGGCATAGTGGAAGTTATGATTGGTTACCTGATGTTCGCATACTGTCACGAACAGTCCGTGGTGATCACGGCAGGTGTACCGGATGGTGTGGTGAAAGTGTACAAACTCTGCAGAGTCAAAACTATTCGAATAGCCGCGTCCGCGGTCATGGACAGCTGAATGGCAATGTCGTCTAGCATTGTGTCGATGTTTTCAAAATGAAGTTTTGGGAAAAGGAATTGTACCTGGGAGGTACTGGAAAGGTGAACTTTGTACCTGGGAGGTACGGATGATGGAAAACCGGAGGTTGTTTTACAAGAAGTTCTGCAAAGAAAATCTTTCTTCTCTTAAAACCTTCTTTGTCAAAATCTCTCGGGTATGCAATATCCACCAGAGAAACTATAATATTTTGAAGTATCTTTTTCAACAGAGATATAAAATTGTTAATCAACCATGATGAATTTTTCATCCATCATGGGTAGTGAACCCTAAGTACAGCCTACCTATTCCACCATATAAGCATACTTGCATTTTATAAGCTTCATTCGGGATGTCTTGCGAGTACGTAATTGTACTCATGGCTGTGTCCCTGGATATTCCAATGTCCAGATTCTCAACTAGAAGACCTACGTCGAGGATGAGGAGTATGCGGAAGATTGAGAGTTCGTCGACGTCTTTGCGAACTAGGCCGTCTTCCCAGTCAGCTGCCTGTAGGTAGTCAAGGCATGACTTGGGCTTTGCCACGTTTGTGTTTGAAGTTTTCCGCTGCTATATGTGTTTTCTGCCCTGCGTGGCGGTTGTTTAAGACTGGGTCATGTGACCAGATTTTGCGAAACGTGTATTCGTTATGTAATGAATGATGTATCTGCAATGCCAACTTAAGTATGTTGTTCACGACTGACTGATCATGGGATCGTGAATGTATGCATACTGGAGGTCTCAGACTGCCGGTCTGGGGTCCCCACAGAGTTGGTATCAGAGCCATCCTGACTTTAGGAGACCTTAGTTAGCATGGACGTCAGATAGGAAAGAAAAATATTTTTGGTATCATTATATTACTACCTAAAATATTTTTATCCGAGAAAGCCTATGTATAGCTTCCACTCTTCTCATCTTTTCAACTTATTCTAACCCTTATCTCTCTCAATTAAAGGTTTATCAAAACTTTACTTCTATTATCTTTTCTCCCTTCAAAGTTACATACTTGACGATGTCCCAAGAAAGGCCTGAGTATTTATCAATCAGAAGAAAACGAAGCCTCCTTCTCAAGGCTTCAACATCAAGGTTATTTTGATGCAAAGAACGAAGACTCTACCAAGTTTCAATCTCAACAACATCAACCTATGATGAAGCTAAAGGCATGAAGACTTCAACAACCATGATTGACCCAGACCCTTGGGATCAATAGGATAAGCTCAGTTGTTTTGCTTGAGCTACCCCTTTTTCCCGGTATCCAACGTTTGCTAGTAATAAAGGTGCCTAGTGTGTTCTTTGATTGTGTGTTGTTTGTGTGGTCTAGTCTTGCGTGATGTTTACTCGTTTCCTGGTCATGTATGCTTTTGTGATGTTTACATGTGTGCTTCACAAAAACACACCCTTTCGGCAACACAAAGTAACCATACTCTTATCTCTTGCTTTATTTTTGTCTGTCTGCAAAAACTCTTTTTGCCCTGTTGGCTGACGCTAGTTGTATCTCGTCAGACTAACAAAACTATTTGAAACTAACAACACTATTGTACTTTATCTAACTTTGGATTAACACCTAACCCAAAATTTGCAAAGTTACTAACAGTTTTTCCTAGAGCAAGGAAAAAGGTGCTATAGGATGCCTCAAAACTAGTTGGTAGAAAGGAGAAGTTTAAGAAAATATCGGAGTATTGAGCTATGGATTTACTAGTCAATAAGTTCTCTGGTGTATCTAATTCTTGGAATCAAAAAAATTGGTGGATGTTGTTGGTATTGTTAAAAATTGGAGGTTTAGAATAGAAGTGAAAGCTTGGAATGGATATGTAAATTATTGAGTTTGGACAGATGATATATTTTGATATATACCCGGGGATAACCAGTTGTGGACCCCAACCCTTGGTGGTTATCTGAAGCTAAAATGTGCGACCTGTGAGAAAAAGATTTTTGGATTAGAAAACTAAGATGAAAGTTATTGGATTTTTAGGAAGCACTTGATGAAATAATGATGATTGGTTGTTTAGGAGCACGTGAGTTAAAAAGGATATTCTGATTTGGAAATGGTAAGGATAATGCCTAGCACAAGTGATCTTCATGATGGATTTTTATAGAATGATCGGTTTTGGAAAAAAAAATAAGTTGGTGAAATAATTGATTGGATTGCCGGAAATTAGTTGGTGGAAATAAATGGACAATTTTCGGATTCTAGATATCAAAATGACTTGGAGATAGAAGCTAGATATTTATGGAGATATTATTTTTGAGCTTGTCATGCTCTGATCAGATTATTCCTAGAAGGACCATTCATTTTGTGATTGGGAGATCAAAGCCCTAGGTTGGAGTGTAAATGATGGATTTGAATAGGAAGGATGTCAGTTCTGGATGATATGTTTACATGATTATTGGATTCTTGATTTAGTCTTGATAATATGATTGCGAGAAAATGATTACTTGAGAAAGCCAAATAATATGAGATATGCCTATCTAAGGGGAAAAAGAATCAAGAAATGATTAGTGGATTACCAAGGGTTTGTGCTAAAATGTACTAGGAAGATCTTGCTTGAGAAACTTGGTGGATATCTGATATATTGAACTACAGGGTGACAAAAGAGTTTAGGCCCAAAGAAGTTAATGGTGGATTAGTAATGTTTGCTTGGGCAAAAGTGATGGTTCAGAACAACTAGTTAATAATAGTGGCCTTACCAAAGATATTGGATTGGTAGATAGAAGGCTCGAGAATTTGAGGTCTATGCAGAGTGGTTACTTCAGATTTTATGTATAATAAGTTTGAGGTTTAGAGTATGGCACTCAACCCCCTTGAAAACTAACCTACCGGCAGTTTTTCGAAAAATGATCAAAGGGGGGGAAGCACTGGTACTTCAACGCTATCAACCACCAAGCAACTGGAGATGAAGATGGAAGTTCCTAACATTCTTGTTTGGTTTCACTCTCTTAGTACCCGCTTACGAATCTCGGGGACGAGATTCATTTTAAGGGGGGAAGATCTGTCACAGCCCAAAATTTTAACCCCTTTGTAATATATAAGTGGGAGACCAAATTTTGAACCTATGTTTGAACCAACTTGTGCTTGTGGCCTTGATCATCTATGTGTGGTATGTTAGTGCTTGTGGTTTGAGGAAAATAAATTTTTAGAATTTTCTAATTAGGTTTTTCTTCTCTGAAATCTGTTAAAACTTGCTGTTTTGGACCTGTTATTTTATGTGGCAAAAATGTGCTTTTATGGGATCTTTGAGTTGGAGATGATCTATGGTGTATGTACTTCAACTCCATGTCCTTGGATCACCCTTTGGACTTTTGGAACCCTTAGTTGCATGCATGTTTTTGTGGCTACAGAATAAAACAGAAAAAAAAAACTGGAAACAGAAAACAGATATAAAAACAGAGAGTAGCCCACTGTTCAGCATGTTTCCCTAGCCTTTAGCATTTTTCAAAAATGGTTCAAAAATATTTCCTGGAAGTATTCAACTTGGTGATCATTTACCAGTTGAAAGTTTTCCAAATGGATTTTATTCGCTAGGTGAAACAGGCACGAACTTTTGCTATGCCTTAGCAGTTCCAACACTTAGCCGTTTTTCAAATTTCTGAATTTTACAGAAAACTGTTCGGGGTGATTTTTGGGAGCACGTTTTCGTGCTGTTTTTGGGTAAACCAGGGAGGGAAACTTTGTCCACTCTACTCCCCTATGTCCCCACTCTCTAGCCCTGTCATTGGATGGATTTTGGAAGTCAACTTGAGAGAGAGAAGGAAGAGTGAAGAGTGAGACAAGGAAGAAGAGGAGAAGTTGACTTATTTTTCCCACACACCACCTTGTCTCCACTCCTCCACGCCACCGTGCCCCCTCCCTCATTCCACACTCCAGCACGCCACCACTCTGCCCCCACCTCTCTCTCACTCATGCACCTCCTTCCCCGTGCACCTCCCCACTCGAGCTTGTGCTCCAAGTCCACCAGGGACCGGCCACCTCTTGGATATAAGGCCACATGCCCTCTCCCACGACCAAACCTTGCCCATTAGCATCCCAGCAACTCACCTCTCCTCCCCACCAAAGCACAGAGCCCCTCTAGCTCTCTGTCAGCGAGGAACTCCGAGTTCTCCGGCCCAAACTGCGAGCTTGCCAAGGAAATAGCCGTCGTCTCAGTCCACCTCTGATCTCCATTCTTGCACCCACGTTTTCCTCTCACCAAGATCTATATCAAGGGCACCTCTGTATGTTTTTAGGTACCCCGGAGCTGCCGCCGCTGTACCATGCCCGTCACGGACGACCTCGGTGCTGCCATCGACCTAGAGCATGTCGGAGAGTTCTGAGGCCATCACCAACCTCCCCTAGCACTCTGCACTTCTCCTGCACCATCCCCATCGCCCCCACCAGCCCCACGGTGAGAAATCCAGCCGCCGAGGCCTCCATTTCTGTTTCCTGTGCGTTCCTGCGTCGTGAGGTTGAAGAGGCACCTGGGCCGTTGATCTCTTGATCAGTGGTTGCATGCAGGCTGCATGCACTGCTCTCTTTAAATTGCTTGGTTTCGGATTTCTTCACTGGACCCTCACTAAAATTAGTGTATCTTGCGTTTTATAAGTCCAAATAATATGAACCAAAATTCTGTGGAAAGGTTATGAAAATACTAAGCCGTTGGCGTTGGCCTCACCCAAAAATATTTAACGGGCTAAGAGCAGTTAATCTTTTCCCACAGCAACTTTTCTGGACCATAGGATTTTTAGCGCTTGTTTTAAAAGGCCAACTGAGTTGAGTCCAATTGTGTTGTCTTATGTATGCTTAGGAGTATCTGTACCTAGGTTTTCATGATTTTAGGAGTTACAAAATGGGCTGGGTGATGTTTTAGTCTTTTTCCTTTTCTGTTTATTCTTTTTTTCCTCAGATCTGTTTCTGACCCTCCATTTTAAATCTGTTTAAAATACTTATATCTAGATTTTGTGCAAACCAAAAATCACAGTGGTAAATCAATGAGTCTAGAACCATGTCCAACTTGCAGATCACAAAAATATTAATTTGTGTATCCATGAAAAATGTTTTGTTGCCACTGGTCAGAAACACCACTTTGTAAATAACTTGTGTTTTACAGATCCAAAATTTGCAAACTCAACTGTTTTCGAAAGCCCTAAGTGATACCTAGCAGTAGCACTTGGCCTTGCTTGCAAAAGATCAACCCAATTAAAATGGCATGTGTTTTTGTAAATGTCCAGTGAGCTCTTCTAGGATTTTTGTAATTTATTTGGTGATGATTTTTGATGTGAATCCAATTTTGTTGGCTTGTATATGTTTAGGAGTACCTAATCCTAGCTTGGTGTGATTTATTGAGCTGTAGATTAAATTTGGTGTGCAAAACTAGTTTTGATGCTTTTCTGATATTAATTGTTTTTAGTTTTATTTAGTTTTATAAATTGTGTTAGTGTTCTTTTTGTGATTTCTAGCATGTGTAGGTTTGATACTCTCTGATATGAGTGTGTTACTTCTTATAAATAGCATGTTAGAAAATTTTTGGTGTTGCTTGTGGTTGTTAAGGAGTAATATCACTAGAATGCTTATTTCCTAGATTTTTCCTAGTTTTTAGAATTTGTTTGAGGATGAAATCATTTGTGTGGCATGATTTTAGAGATTGTTGTTTGAATATCAGTAGCAAGTCATGTTGCTACTGGGTGGTTAACATGTCACCATTGTTTGGACATTACTTAGCCTTTAGCCAAGCATGAATAGCTAGAATGGTATTTAAGAATATTTGTGACTCACTAGCATGGATAGTTTTTTTTATCTAGTTTGTGTTTAGGTGATTTTTATAAGTGACCAGAGGCTAGTTGACCTCTTTATGCCTTGGTTTGATAGTGGAACACCCACTGATTCCATTGCATATTGGTTGAAGAATAGGTTTCTCAACCCCAGGCATAGTTTTAATAGCCTTTTTTTATCAACTATGTGTATCTAGTTGTTTTTCTCTTTTGAAAATTAGGAGATTGTTGTGTGATGATGTTTGCTTGCTGTATGTCCTTATGCTTGTGATGTTTGTCTTTGTTTGGTTCTGATTGGAGGTTTATCTTTCCTCTTTGCGACGTTAGATAACGACGAGGAAGAGGTAACAGTTGCGGGATTTATTGGAGAAGGTCTGGATATCTTATATTGCCCAAGACCAGGGACAAACCAGGACCAAGGCAAGCCATCCCAATGCTTTCTATTATAATTATCATTATACGTCATGCATGTTTTACTTCTGAAGTTTTACAAAATTTGGACAAACAAAACTATTTTTGATATGGATATTACTACTAGTGTTATTATATAAATTATTATATTGCCATTAGTCACAACTTGGTGTTGCCAAGCCCATAGCCACCATATGGTATATTTACCACCACAAGATAGTAATCTTGAAGTCCCTAAGTGGACACCCTAACAAATGTGTTTTGGAAAAACAAAGGTTTTACGGAAAACCCCGGGAAAGGTGGGACCTTGTCCACGGGAGAATGGTGAAGAAGATTGCTTTTGGAAGTGTTTTCGAAAACGACACATAGACTAGTCTTGTCCGGACAGCCCTACAGTACAACCACATTACTCAAAATGGGCACGGGCTTAATGGAAGCTTGTTTGTGTTAGTGTGAGACTTTACCTCAATTGGCTAGAAGGGGTTAGAGTCCCCGGAACCGAATGCTGGATATGGGCATACAAAGTGTGGACTACGAGTGCCACCGGGAAGCAACGGTGGGTCTCCTGTCATGGCGGTGTGATGTCTAGGGGCAACCGGATCGATACGGCTAGCTCACTCGGTGCCGGGGAGAACAAACCCACTGAAGAGGTAATCGCATACTAGCATCGGCATAGTGGAAGTTATGATTGGTTACCTGATGTTCGCATACTGTCACGAACAGTCCGTGGTGATCACGGCAGGTGTACCGGATGGTGTGGTGAAAGTGTACAAACTCTGCAGAGTCAAAACTATTCGAATAGCCGCGTCCGCGGTCATGGACAGCTGAATGGCAATGTCGTCTAGCATTGTGTCGATGTTTTCAAAATGAAGTTTTGGGAAAAGGAATTGTACCTGGGAGGTACTGGAAAGGTGAACTTTGTACCTGGGAGGTACGGATGATGGAAAACCGGAGGTTGTTTTACAAGAAGTTCTGCAAAGAAAATCTTTCTTCTCTTAAAACCTTCTTTGTCAAAATCTCTCGGGTATGCAATATCCACCAGAGAAACTATAATATTTTGAAGTATCTTTTTCAACAGAGATATAAAATTGTTAATCAACCATGATGAATTTTTCATCCATCATGGGTAGTGAACCCTAAGTACAGCCTACCTATTCCACCATATAAGCATACTTGCATTTTATAAGCTTCATTCGGGATGTCTTGCGAGTACGTAATTGTACTCATGGCTGTGTCCCTGGATATTCCAATGTCCAGATTCTCAACTAGAAGACCTACGTCGAGGATGAGGAGTATGCGGAAGATTGAGAGTTCGTCGACGTCTTTGCGAACTAGGCCGTCTTCCCAGTCAGCTGCCTGTAGGTAGTCAAGGCATGACTTGGGCTTTGCCACGTTTGTGTTTGAAGTTTTCCGCTGCTATATGTGTTTTCTGCCCTGCGTGGCGGTTGTTTAAGACTGGGTCATGTGACCAGATTTTGCGAAACGTGTATTCGTTATGTAATGAATGATGTATCTGCAATGCCAACTTAAGTATGTTGTTCACGACTGACTGATCATGGGATCGTGAATGTATGCATACTGGAGGTCTCAGACTGCCGGTCTGGGGTCCCCACATTCATGACAGTGGTGTAGAGTCTAGGGTGCACGTCGGTAGGCCTGCTGTCTGTGATGGTGGCTGCCACCTCCCTAACGGACTTGGTCATGCTAGTGAAGATGAGGGCCTCCTCATCCACCGGTGCGCCTATCTTTTTCTTCTTCTCACTCTCTGGCCTCTCAGGTGGTGGCTTCGGTGCAGTCTCCTCAGCCTTCTCACCATTGTTCTCACCTCCATCCATGTGGATGTTGTCCGACACCTGGGTGTCGTGATAATCAGCAGAGTACATACCAAGAGGCTCACGGAACCCATGGCATGCCAGCCAGTGGACAGACCGAAGGAGAAAATGGTCTGCATCTGATTGTAGTTCGCAGTGGGCTTGTTGAAGAAATCAACGTCTTTCGGGTGATCCTACAGACGAAAAACGTAGTTAGACGGTTCAAGAGTTTGTTGGTTGATGAATGTTCACAAAGTTAGTGATGAGGACATCCCAACCATCAACTCAACTTTGACTACCAACGGGCCAATCACAAGAAGTCGTGCTAAACAAATATATGATCAGGTGAACGCTAACTTGAGTTTACCAAGTAATCTTGAAAACCTGGTTGTGCGTTCAACTCCTTTGTTGTTGGTTGTACTCAGGAACGATGCAGAAGAAAACTAGAGATCCCTCAGTCCGTATAAGATCAATATTTTACGCCAACAAAAAAAGTTGCAAAGTTCGTGAAGAAACAAGTTTATGTTGATCTTTCAGTCCGTGCAAAAACAATGTTTTATGCCAACAAAAAAGCGTTGCATAGTTCGTGAAGAAACAACTTTCTGCTGAAGAAAAACAATGTTCTACTCCGACGAAACAATGTTTCCACGCGGAAAAAACAAACTGCATCTTACAGTAGAATTCGAGAAGCTACCTCATTAAGTCCTTGAGCTGCCCACCTACCAAGTTGACTATGGTGCTCAACTAGTTCCTTCACACCTAAGGAAGGGGGTTTTCACTTAGTATAAGTAGCCTAGTTCTTCCACTAGTATGGGAATTTTAGCCATTTCATATCTTGACAAAGACATAGGCCCGTTCTGAGATTGGAGAGACCTTGGTACCCTTATTTTGGTGATTCCTCGCGGATTTGCACCTAATTTGTGCTGCATGACTTGAGCGTGGTTGTGTGGTACCCTTACGGATTGCACCTATAGTTCGTACTCCACGCCACTCCACGACTTAAGCATGGTTGCGTGGGCTACTTCGCGGAATGTGGATAGGCGATTGTTTCAGATTGCATGTTACGGTGAGCATCCTCTTCGTCGGGTCATAAACTCTTGTTTTCCCTTTTAGCTGCTTGCAGCTAGTTATCCCCCTTTGCATCCTTCAACCTACGCCGTGAAGATCGGGCCAAATCCTTCAAGCACCATTTTCCCCAAGCTGGTGCATATCATGTGGTATTAGAGCTTTCGGTGACACGGTAGGATTGGTTTTTTTCCTTGTCTTTATCCCCCAAATCTTCAGATCTTTCCCCTATTTGCTTAGATCACCATTTTTCGCCAACCGCCGCCGACCTGTGGAGGAGTTGGAGCTGCTTGCCTGCTCGTTGATGAAGAAACCATCTAGAGTTGTGAGCTCAAAGGAGGGGAAATGGTGGCAGGAGTTTTAGCGGTGAAACAAAGAGGGTGAAATATGGGGGCGAAAATGGTGGGCGGTGACGAGATTATTCCCGTCGTATTTTCGCATGTGCACGCCCAGCTCACGACATCTCCAAGGCCGCACGAGTTGGAACGGTGGCTAAGGGGAAACGACAGGTTCCCAGGCCAGACTCCGGAGTGGTTTAAGATCCTTGTGGGCCAAAAATGTGGAGCGGGCTAGGCAAGCAAACATCCCATATTTTGCATGCCCAGAGCGAGGGTTCAGATCATCGTGGCCGACGACGTGGTCAATGATAGACGTTCCTGGCGGGACAAGGATGAAAATCAACATGAATGGCAAGCTTGGCCACGTCGTATGCCATGGCGAACGATGTTTAACTAAGCCCGCGACTAATCAAACTTATGCCATTAGAGGGATCTTCAGCCGCGCATCCAATAACCCTCCCAATGGCGCTATTGGGCGCGTCGGACGTAAAATCACGCCCACTCGTGCTCCCCGTTACCGTTTTACGTCTGACACGGCCCAATAATTCGTCTGGCGCTATCAGGCCAATCCCACTTAGTTGGGAGCCACTTGGCCGCGTCGGACGAAGCCACGCACGCCGCCATGCCGAATACCGCGAAACGGGCCAACTCTGTCATAGAGCCAGCGCCTGGTAAAACTTCCATCAATGCGCCTATCGACCGGTCAGTTACATTCATGGCGTCTCGGCTTCCTAGCCGGGCGCAGCAAGCTGTCGCATCGTTTCTGCGGTGAGCTCACGTCTTTCCCACGCCGTCGATCATGCGACGAATGTGTCTTTTCCAGACGGCTACATTAATGCAAGGCAAAGAAACAGTTGGCCGAAGATAATGGGTGACACCTCCCTCCGCTCGCTCGACCGCTATAAAGAGCGTCGCCCACTCCTCGTCGCATTCCACCTATGCCTCCCATCTTCGCCCCTCCGCGTGAGTAGTGGCGGACCTAAGAATAATTTAAAGCCCGGGCAAACAGTACTTTTGATCGAGATTACTGGCAAATTAGGTTGCGCCGACTGGCCAGAAACTCGGGCAAGTGCCCAGGCTTAGGGACGGTTGGGTCCACCACTGACCATAAAGAGAGCTGCCGCACCCGCGACAAGCACCACCGCACCGTGGAGCAGACTGCAGAGCCCAACCGTCGCCGTAACACGGTAATCCGCCGTGATGCGGCGAGTTCGTCCCAAGCGTCGCCTCCACCTCCACCACGGTCACCACCGGCTGCCGATCTACTCGCGAAGAAGGAGGCACGTGAGCATATCCGCAACAACTGGCCACTGCCTACGGATTTCGGCCTCCCGGAGGGGTGGACGACCAACATCGTCCACGTTCCACTGGTACCGCATCTCACCGGTCAGATGTGCCTCGACTAACATGCCGCAGGAGATGTGGAGTGACCTGGAATACTCTGGGTCGTCGCCGTATTGAGACTGGGAGGTGGATATGAAGTAGCAGGGGCGGCTCCACAGTTTCTACCCCACGAGTGAGTCCAAGTCATCGCCTTCGGACTGGTGGTCCTCCGATGACCTCCTCTCCCCGCGAACTCGGATGACTCCAACGTCACTCATAACATCGACGAGATGTACCAGCGCCTCCCAGAGGAGATGACTGGCGCGTGGGCAAACGTGCCCATGGCACCGCCACCTCCACCACCGTCGTAGAAGGAGGAGGAGGAAAAAGAGGAGGAGAGGCCCGAAACAGAGTGGCGACGAGAACCGCTTAGGGCACTGCCGTCTCCATCGTCTAGTTTTTATTACATAATTTTTGTCATCTAAGAGCATCTCCACCGACGCGCCCAACTGCGCTCCCAATATGGCTATTGGGTGCGCCGGCACGAGGAGGAGGAGTGGAACGCGGCCCAGGAGCACCGCCGCGCAGAGCATCGCGAGGCGAACCTCTTCCAGCCACCCCGCTGCCCGAGGAGGGCAGTTCGTCCCGAGCACCACTGGCGGCATAACTTGTGCCGTCGGGTGGTTTCCTTGCAGGCGCGGTCAGCTCTTCCCGCTTCATGCGGCCTCCGATGACGCTCTCGGAGGAGGAGGTGGAGAACTACCGCCGGCACAACATACCGGTGCCAGACGGCTTTGTGCTCCCACCAGGGTGGGTGCTCAACCTCGTCTAGGTGCCGGTGGCGCCGCCGCTGAGCGATAGGCCCCGCCTCGAGTACATCATGCGGCAGTGGAGGGACCCGCCGTATGACCAGCGCGCGACCCCTTCTACTCCATTTCGTCGACGTACTGGGACGCCGTGATAGACGCGGAGCACGAGGCGCGCCGCGGCTCCTTCTTCCTCCCCAGCGGCATGCGGGAGCCACCGCCGGAGTGGTTCCACTCTGACGATAAGCGCGCCCGGTCGTCGTCGGACGACGAGATACCCGACCTCTCCTTGTCGGCGACAACAGCGTCACGGGCACCGGAGGAGAGTGCGCAACAACCTGCCGCACCATCGGCACCGGCCCCGGCAGAGGAGGACAGCGACAACGACTAGTCAGAGCCGAAGGAGTGGGAGGGAATGCAGGCTGCCATCGAGGCCTCCCTTCGCCGCCGCTAGATCAAACCCCACCACGCTCGCCGACGGCGGCGACCCGGATACATTCCTCAAGGCTAGAGCCGCCGCGGGTGAAACCAGAAGCCTCAGCGACGGCGGCGGATGAAACTTTCTCCTCAGCGGCCGGAGATCATTGAGGCATGCAAGACATGCCGCCGCCGGGAGAGTTATCTTCCTCGACGCTACCGTGTAGCTGGTTTCGCCGCCGCCGGGATAGGCTTCCTTCTCGAGCTTCTGTCGACAGAGCCGCTAGATTTAAGGTCTAGGGTTTAGTTTAAATTTAGTTAAATTTCGTTTAAGTTTGTTAAATTTGGTTTGTCCAAATTCGTTTAAGTTTGTTAAACGTCCTTCAAATTTAATGAAATATCACTGGTTCACCCATATTCGAGTCTCCCATATTTTTCTCAAAAACCTATTGAGAGCGATCGGTGGGGCGCGGCGCTCCCAATATGCGGCAAAGATTGCCGGCGCGCCCAATAACGCCTGTCCAGCAACTTTCCAAATAACGCCTGTCCGACAACTTTGTCGGACGCTCTATTGGACGCGAAGGTGAAGATTAGTAATTTACCCAATAGGTGGAGGCAATATGCACGGACGCCCCGGACATGCTATTGGGGTCGCAACTAGAGATGCTCTTACGAGCTCAAACTGTTGTACAGATCTAATCCACGTTATGGAAGATACAATTGCGTACGCACCTCTCTTATCTATTCATGATCATAATTTTGGACCACCAAAAAAGAGTGTATGACAGACTGAAAACAAAAGACCTGAAATTCGATAAATGCTGTTTCTTAGCTCCAGAAACGACGAAGCAATATTGTTTAACTCAATGCAGCCGAGCTGCAAAAAAGCCTCCTGAGATTCGTAGCTGAATGCTAGGTACCATCCCAATCAATTGTTCTTTGTCAACTATATGTACCACCACAGCATGTCCGCACAAGAATGGAAAGAGAACGGCACCAATATAGATTATTCAATCGAGTATGTCCACAGCAAAACCAAACTACATGGTCACACCAAATGTTAAGCTAATCATTACAATTGTATCCCCATCAGTGGATTAATACAGAACTCGAAGCCGAACCATGGTAACAAGGAAAGGAACTGAACGACCACTGCTAGAGGAAAACATGGGGAAATGTCACCATCCGTCAGGATGCTAAACCAGTGAAATGCTGCTTTCGCCTCCCGGAGGCTTGCGCGGTCCACCTAAGAACTCTCGAGTTGGGGCCTTCCCATCTGCAAATATGTTGCTGCCTGTCATCTCTTTCAGTTTTGCGGAGCTCAGATGCTTGTCTGCAGACATTGGCGCCTCATCTCCTTTGAATATGTTGTTGCCCGTGAGATCAGCGGATTTCTTGCTGGCCATCTTCTTGGGAGTTTTCGACATGCTCTCAGTGTTGGCCTCTCCAAATGAGAAGGTGCTCACCTGTTTCAAGGAGGATAACAATCACTAAGTAGCGTCTCAGGTAGCAGAAATCCCATAAAGTACCAGAGAGATAAGACGCAGTACGTTTGCATTTTTCACAGGTGTGTGTGAAGCAGAGCTGCCGTTTTCTGAGTTCCTTGCCATATTAGGCCTTGGGTCTTGGGGTTCAGCAAATATGTCATGGCCACTGAGCTCCTTGGATTTGGCATTAGATTGCTGCTTCTTCATTTTAGCGTCTTCACTTTGCAGTGTACCACTAAGCTCACGCTGCTTTGCCACCTCTGCCACGAAGTTGGCTTCTTGGGAGGAACACTTCCATCCTCAGCGAATGAAATGTGGCTTACGGTACTCATCGCCTGTAGTTAAACAAAAAAATGATAAGTATACGATCATATAGTGCATTATGATTCCTTTTATCGATTCCTATAAAGTGATACAGTTAAAATGTAGGGTGCACTAGCATCTTTCACTTCTTTTGGTGAAGTAACAAGTCAAGAAATCAACTCCCAACATACAAAAATCAGTTTCTTGAGCTTCCAGCTCTGAAAACTGTGCACTTTTCATCTCTAGCCTGGTTTCTCCAGTTCTTTTTTTTGTCATATTGGCAGCAACATCACTAGCTCTTGGTGTGTACATCAGCGTGGCATCATCTATTAGTCAGCAATATGTACAGATCGACAAATAAGTAAAACCCTATGGATATTCACACTTTGAAGAAAAAAGAAGTAAACATATGGATCTTCACACTGCTGACTAATCATACTGCACCGAACAGTGCGTTCAATGTAAGCATATTCTGGCCTACTGGGACGAGCGTCATCGAAAATCAGCCAAGACATGTTGTTTTGGGGCGAGAGTGGAGGTGATTTGCCCGGTTTGATGGGGGCATATTCATTTGGTGGAGTAAAAACGCTAAACAAACAGTATTAACCGCAGTAATCACTACAGAGTCGTTAAAGTATACTGCATACCTAGAAATGCTCACTTGACCAACCAACAGTCATCCGTTCCAGGAAAAGGCTTAGTCTCAAATTGACAAGATGCAAACATGTTGATGTAAAACTACTGCATCCGTTCAGAAATAAGTCACAGAAAGGTGTAATCAAACTTCTCCATCCTTTTGTGTACGATACATATATGTAGGCTGGTTGGATCCAGATAGTACCATCCACGAAATATATTTTGCTTAACACATCTATTTTATAGTTTGTACTAGCACTTAATAGACAAATTAGCGGTGTTAGTTGCACTGAGACCATGTCTATGTCTAAAACACCATCTATATATGAAAGGAGGGAGTGACTGAATTCTGGATCAAATAGTTGATGTAATTTGAATACCTAGATTATGTTTAGTACATTAGTTTATCGAGCAACCCACGTATGCAGTAACACTGTAAAGTGCAAAACATTTCTCCCAGCACTCATGCAAACAACATCCGAATGGTTGCAAAATTAAGCTCATCCAATTCCTTAACCTTGCAGCTAAGATTCGCACATGGACATGAAGATATGTCGAACACAACAAAGCTTCGTCCAATCTAAAAAACATGCCGCATGATTTCTTCTGCAAATCCTTGTAAAGCAAAAGAAGCATTCTAGAGCAGGCTTCCCCATTTTACAGTACATCACATAAATGCCAGTCTAAGTTTGTTTTTTCTACAACAAGCTAGCACATAATATCACGAGAAGCAAGCAAAGCAACAACAATATTACTAGTACGGAAGTACTTCCGGAGACGAGCACCTGGTAATTGCGCGAGGCAGCTCGGCCAGGCGTTGCTGCGGCAGGCTCCTCGGCGTCGTCGTTGGTCTCCCGGCGAAAATGCCGCTCCCCGACATCTCCTTCCACTTGGGCGCGGAGCATGGCTTCCTGAAACACACGTCCGCGGACGGAGCAATGCCGAGAAGTAAGCCCAGCTATGGATCACACAGGCACCAATCGAAGGCGCGGCAAGCAATCGCTTCGTTGCTCGATCTAGATTGGAGAAAAGGAAGTAGGGGAGAAGGGCTGGAACGAATCGATCTCCATCCTACCTCTTGTTGAGGCTGTCGGACTCCTCCTCGGTGACCTGGCCCCCGAACACCACCTTCCGGAACGCCTCCGACGGCTGCGCGCAACAGAGCGGCTAAGAAGAGAGCACACGCACCAGAGAGGCAGGGTGAAGCGAGGGTGGGGGTTAGTTTACCTGGTGGGAGCGGCGCGCTGGCGAGGGCGTGCCGTCGGCCGGCTGCTGCTGCTGCGGCCACGAGAGCAGGTCGGTGGTCGGGGTGTGGGACTTCCTCACCGGCGCCGCCCGCTCCATCTGCGCCTCCCTCGCTCCTCTTTCCTTCTCCTCCTCCTCTTTTCTCTCTCTGAAAAGGAAAAAAAAAAAGGCAGAAGGGGTGTGTGAGACTCGTGAGGTGAGGTGGAGTGGAGCAGGATGGCAAGGACGGTGAGGTGTCCTTGTTCTTCCCTCTTTTTAATTCGCAGACCGTAGGCGTGGCTACCGCACCCCGTTTACTGCTCGCTGACGTGTGGGACCAGTATCGGTGGGTCCACCGCTGAAACAGGTTCGTGAAACTGCGGGCACGTGGTGTGCTGGGACATTTCGGACGTGCTTTATTGGGACATTTCGGCCATGCTTTATTGGGCCGGCACGAGGTACGACAGAAAAGCACGACCCATAGCACGGTTTGACCCGATAGCTGTGCTGCCGGGCTGGGCAGACGTACGGTCAGCTTCCTTGTGACAATTGAGCAAACGGGGTGCCACGGCCTTATACGCTCCGTGGGAGGCGCCACGAAACAGGCCCATAAACATCTAAGATTTGGGAGGTGCCACGGCCTTATACCGCTCCACTCCGTGGTTTTATTTTTTCTTTCGCCCCCCCCCCCCCCCCCCCCCCCCCACCCCCGCACCACTCCCTGCGAGAACTTTTTATTTTGACAATCAATACCATGATATATTTATGGTAGCAAATAGTACATGGTAGAGATACGCGAACTGACTACATCGATTACAAAATAAAGTCTAAAAGAAATTTGCAAATCTTCAAACTCTTTCTTCTTCCATGACACAATCTTGTACTTTTCTGAAGGCAGCCGTAGGAAACTGACAAAGATACAGAACCACAGACCTGTAAATACCAACGAGGGTTCTCCAATAATTTTTCGCCGCAGTGCCAAGGCTACGTGTACGCACGCAACCATTAAAATAATCAAACAACATCGGCAAGAGTACAAACACCAGTATTTCAGGGAAAAACAACCGAACAGACTGGTCGACGTCGCCGGGAGCCGATAGAACGAATCACCATTATCGAGGACGAAGCAGTCAGGACAGATATTGCGAGGACAATTCTCCTCGCGGCGGCAACCATGAGAAAATTTCCAAAATCGATCTGGCGAAGCAAGATCTGAAGGACCATACCTAGACAAACTTAATCTTTCAAAGCCACCATTGACGCCGGGAAGAAGATCTTGCCGTCGAACGAAGGCCGAAAGATTGCTTATTGCAGACGATGTCATCTCCATTAATGAAGAAGACGACTAGCAAAACCCTAACCAATCTACTGAAACACTACTTGTATTAAGAACTCCACTCATAGATCGGGTTCCCACCCCTCCCGACGCCGGTAAGACCGACCGGAGGAGGGGGAACCGATCTATGGTGGAGGCGGAGGTGGCGACGACGCTAGGTTTCCAGGAGCAGCTCTCTTCTCACGATAGATGGATCTTCTTTCAATAGGTTTTCTGATTTATCTGTGATACTCCCTGCGAGAACTTTGGTCAACCTCCACTACTGATTGCTATCACCTTCTATCCATTCATGTCGTCAAAGATATTTACATAAAGCATATTTTATACGATCGAAATTCTGAAGTGAAGAATTTGTATGTACGTGCAATTTCCCCCAAAAAAATAATCATCATGATTAGGATGGCAGTTTCAACAATCTTTAGTGAATCAAGATTTCATATGGTAAATATCTGAGACCGATGTCAACAAATCTTCCGCCCAATAAGATGTAGTCCATTTTGTTTCCATTGAACAAGCTGATTTTCTTTCCACCGAAAAAATTGGCATGTTAAAGCCGCACCTCCACACCTTAATTACATCCAAAAATTGTGGCACCACCCCGAATCATGCCCCTGCTCAACACCATCTTCTATCCTCGTCGCCTCTATGATTCTCTCTCCCCACCGCTCCTCGGCTATCCTCGACAAGTCGCAGATATTCTAGCCGCGCCACACCCTCCCATCCGACGCACCTCCACCATCATCGACCTATGCGCCGCACACCCATGTTGTTCCATCAGGGGGGTCGTCTTCAGGGATACCTTACCACCGGCAGCATGTTTTGCTTGCTGCATGTTGGCATAGGGGGTGGGGGTGACCCCTGCTACTCCTCCTAGCTACCCCACTTAGTGCTAGTGTATCAACATTCTACGCAATAAAGAATGCAGCTCAACCAGAGGAGAGGCGTTTTGACTCCCGAGTTCACATGCTCCTGTTATGTTAAACAAAATTTTAAAAAATAGTAAAACATATCCAAAAATTCTGATTTTTTTTTGAGACAAACATATATAAGTTTTCAACACACGTGCAAAGTTTCGGAACGAAATGACATTTTTTGTGCTCTATGCGAAATAAACAAAATTGGTGCTTTCAAAAATGTATTTTTAGATCTCATTTTGGCCTTTGATTTTGTCTTTTTTTCATATAGTACACAAAATGTCATTTCATTCCAAACCTTTGCACGTGTGTTTAAAACTTGTATATGTTTGCATACAATTGTTTTCAGATTTTGTGAAATGTTTAACTATTTTTTTATTTTGTTTAATATATCATTAGCATGTGAGCTCGGGGGACAATGTGAATTTCCGCCTCAACAAGTATGTTATTGTGATTTCAGCTCTTGTTGCCTCTCCAGTGTGAGAAATGTAAGGAAGGTCATGGAGATGGTGTGGTCAGCTGATGCTATACGCATAGAGTTATCTATTTTCACCCCATGCCGAGTGGAGACGTGCAAGTATAAGCTCCCTACCTTAAGTGCTCCCTCTAGTTAAAAAAATTCAAAATCATTTTTTAATTTTTGGAAAAAATATGAAAAAATTCCTGTATATTGGCAATGTTGTATCCCACAATCGTGCAAAATCTTGATTTGAAATACTTTATATTCTGGACTACTCCAAAATGATAAATGTTGTATATTTTAGAGATTTGAAAATGTGTACATTTAGATCCACACATTTTCAATTAATTTTATGTAGATCGGAATATAAACTCTTTCAAATCACGATTTTGCATGTTTTTTAAATATATCATTGATAACATGTAGGATTTTTTTCAGATTTGTTTGAAACTAATAAATACGATTTTTGTACTTTTAAGTAGAGGGAGCACGGGAACCTTGAGAGCAAGAAATCTCTACTCGCAAGTACCCCTTTACTATCAGAGGTTATGCTCCTTAAAAGTGCTGCATGAGTTGATCGGCATGATTACTACACATTTAACACGCTTCAAGTAATTGTTCAATTAAATTTACTGTGGTTTGATAGCAGCGCACTGACTTCTAGCTAGTTGTTCCAAAAGAGTAGAGACTTTTGTTTCCCGAGTTCCAGTGCTCCCTCCAAATTTAAATTTTTTTAAAAATCATAATTATGAGTTTTAGAAATTCTGAAAATAAATCCGGGTGTAGCTAATGGTATATCATATGAACGTGCAAACGTGCAAACCGCCAACTTGAAATATGTTGTATTTTTAGCTACACAAAATGACAAATTGTGGATCTAAATATGCATATTTTCAGATCTCTATGTTTTACTAGATTTCGTTATTTTTGTGTATCCATAATATAAAGTATTTCGAACTGACATTTTGCACGTTTATGGGATACGCTATTAGCTACACCCGTAATTCTTTTCAAACTTTTTGAATCTCACAAATATAATTTTTGAACTTTTTTAAGTGGAGGGAGCACTGGGTTCAGGAGTAAAGAACACTTTCCGCAAAAAGAGGGTAAAAACAAAGAAATGTCTGGTTTAATGCCACAGATTAACCATTAGCATACAACCAGTTACATGATCTAATCGTCGCAAAATTACAACATATCAACTGAAACAACATGAAAGATTGGAAGGAAAGTTGGGACAAAATTAAATTTCCATGACAGCAACATCTCCACCATCTACTATTCCCGTCAGACCCATTTTAGAAACCTCCATTTCAGAAACCAGAGGCTTCCTTCCATCAAAGCATCACCTGAAAGCTGCTTAGAATCACAAAGCCATCATCATCAGGACAGCCACACGTGCTGCCACAGTCCATGGACACCAACCCTAGCAAGCACAAACAGAAGGAAACACCTCAGCTGGTGAACAAAATGGTGCAAGCTCCAACGAGAAGACCAGCATGAAGGCAGGTCACTGAAAAATTGTTCTTCTTTATGATTGCAGGTCAACTGAGAATGTTTTGTTCCTCTTAACTTTTATGGTTTTAGATTTTTGACAGTCCCACTCTCACCTGTTGGCCAATGTCATGTACTTATGCTTATCAGTATCCAAATTTCTGTAACTGTATTTGTAGGTAGCAACAAGTTTTTAGATTAAAAAAAATGGCATGTTTGATTTATGCCATGACATTACCTTGGGGCTAACAAAAGGCATACATCAACAAAGCATGATGCAACCTTTTCGAAGTTGCCTAAACTTTTACCATGAAAACATACGCGAAACAACATGTCAATATCATCTATTCATCTTAGCTAACTACTTTAGCCAAGAACTTGCCAACGGATCTAAAAATAAAGCTTTTTCAGAAAAGGAATCAATGCAAAGCATGTACCATCAGAATACAAATTAGCAAGAGCTAAAAGCTGAGCTCACCCGTTCCCTTTTGCGGATGCCGAGATGCTGTAGTAACCGCCGTCCTGAGACCCGCCGCCGTGGCCATTGTTCCCGCCGGCACCGGTAATGCTACCGCTGCCTGCTCCGGAAGTGACGTTCTCCTTGGGCAGGCGGTACGAGAGCTCGTACGCCGGCGTGCCGTCTGGCTTGAAGAGTCCGTAGTTGCGCTCCGAGGACGGGCCGGGTTTCATGTTCTCGTTGAAGAGCGCGAACATGTAGACGCGCAGCGCCCCGTCTGGGCGCAGCGGCGTGCCCTGGCCCTCGGAGACGAGGCGCATGATGTTGCCGTTGTACCTCGCTGCGTTCTGCGGCGTCGCGCCGGTCTCGTTGGCGTCACCGGCCGATGGCCACCCGGTCTCCGACACGCGCACCTCCACCGCGCGCGCCGCGGCGCGGTTGGCCGCCGCGATGGCGTGGTACACGGCGTCCACCTGGGCTACGAGCATGTTGGGGTAGTGCAGTCCGGACGACGGGTCGGGGACGCCGCCGTGGCCGGGTTCAAGCAGCGCGTACTCGAGCTCGACGCCGGCGGAGTCCTCGGCGTAAGCGAAGTAGGGGTAGGCGTTGACGAGGAACGGCGAGCCGGTACGTGCGTGGAACTCGAGGATGGGGCAGAGGATGGGAAGGAGGTCCTTGCGGAAGTAGGCCGACGAGGGTGGGTAGGACGTGGCGAGCACGCCGAGGTTGTGCGCGGTTGTGACGGCGACCTGCTTGTCGAGGCCGAGCTGCGCGAGCGAGTCGTGAATGCACTGCAGAGCCGGGAGGAGAGAGCGCGACAGCGCGGAGCTGTTGGCGCCAGTGAGCACCTCGTCGCCTACGGTGAGGATGGCGATCTTGGTGGCCGGGAGTGCGGGCTGGATGACGGACCGGACCCAGGACGATGCGCCGGAGGGGGTGGAGACCGCGTCGAGGCACTCGTCGGGGACGCCGACAATGAGCTCGATGCCTGTGTTGGCGAAGGCGCGGAGTGTGGCCTGGTCAGCGTCGTACAGGCGGACGCGGCCGAGGCCGAGGCCGGCGAGGAGCTGCAGGGCAGAAGTTGTCGGTGGGAGGTTGTTCGCCACCCGGCCGTAGTTGATGCCGAGTAGCGCGGACGACGTCGCCTCGGGGGCGGCGGGTAGAAGGAGCATGAGCAGAAGGAGAAAGAGCGGCATTGTCACGGCAACGTGTGCGCACGAGGCAGAGATGTGGAGTACGATAGTAGCGGCGGCGCTCTCAGCAGCTTGCAGGCGGAGGGAGTGAGCGGTGACCGGTGAGGCGGCGACAGACCCAACAAATAAGGTTAGCCGAGGCGGAAATTCTATAGGCACGCCTAGAGGTCAGACGAGCTAAATCCTACTAGTCGGCTAACGTTCATCCTGTATTTTCAGTTATAACACAGCTGCAACTTACAGGTAATACGATTCCCGATGTAAATCTCAATATTAGACCCATGTGTAACTAAAAAATGAGATTCGGCCCACTTGTAACTCAAATCTCCGTGGCAACCCTGCAACTCACGGAAAACACAAATCATAACAGAAATCTAATGCCTAGAAATATGCAATTCATCTGTAACTAAAAAAAATCTCACTTGCAAATCAAAGATATACGAATCGTGATGCAAATCTAATGATTAGGTAGGGGAGTGAGATTTAGTTGATTCTCACACGCGTGAGAACTAGCAATTTCGAAAATTTTATCTAGTTATCAAAATAAATGGTCCACAAAATACTTGTTGATAATCCATTATACTAGTAAAAGAATTCCTAGTAAATTTGTTAAAAGAATGGTGGCCATCTGATTCTAAAAAGAGTTTATCAATGACAAACGTTAGGCGTCAGCCGGCTGCCGCCGGTTCAATTGCCATGTCATTTTCATATACATGTGTGGTCCAACGCTATACAATAGCCGACTGCAACCACAGCCGGTTGTATGCCATGCCACTTTTATAATGTGTGATCCCTTCTCTACGCAAAATTTATTCACTGTTGTAAAAAAACCCAAACCAAACGTACTCTTTTTCTCTATATATGTAGCATTTTTAGAAAATGTGACATCGTTTCACAACATCTGCTTGTGAAACTGTAAAAACTTAGGGAAATGTGGTATAAAATGTTGTAACATTTTGGACACATCAATATAGCAAAATTCAACAATCTCGTAATCCCATTTGATTTGCAAAAAAAAAGTGAACATTTCCAGCATTACATAAACACGTTTACAAAATTTGAAAAATATTGTATGTGGCATTTTCCAGAAAATCATGAAAATCATTGTGCCATGTTACTCGTACATACACAACAAAACCGATATACTCTTGTATCACGCCAGCACACCCTTTGAAACATCGAAAAAAACCCGAAAATATTAACCTTTACTACTCTCGACTTCACTGTCCCAGCGGTAGTACCACCCTGCATGAGTTTTGGGCATAACAATTAGATTTTGTGGGACCTATTTAAGTTGTTTTCTTCCTCAATGGTTGCCGATCTTTTTAGACAAGTTCCTCCATTATTGACCTTTTAAAGAAAGAGATATGCAGGAGACCTATTTAACTCTCAATCCCTCTAATGATTCTGACATATTTTTTAAAAAAAGATATGCGATTTAGATCTACTATTTCACCAACCGATCTCTCCTCTGAAGACCGGTAAGTCATTGGATCCAAATCTTGAGATTAATTTGTTGATTTCCTCTTTGTCCTTCCTATCATATTTCTCCATAGCATTAATTAGTTTGGTGGGATTTGGAAGCGAAGTATTGCATTTGGTGCATCGGTTTGAGTTCTTCATGGTGATTCGTGGAAGTAAAGTTTGAGAAACTTGTTACTCTTGGGTGCATTGTGTACCCTAAATGGGTGATGCTTGAATATTTTTCTTGGTGTGAGAAGTTTCGGGAGTTTTTTCGAGCCTCAAATTAAGTTGTATAGTTATGCCCCATCCTTGTGTAAAGATGTGGTCGACGCCTTCAAGAAAACCTCATGGTGGATTGAATTCCTTTTTTGTGAAGGAAGCTCGTTGAGAATAAGATGAGACTTGTGGCGTCGGTGAGTGGTGTATCCCCGCATCTTTAAGGTGGAGCTTGCTATGCATTGTGCTAACAAATCTCAAGGTGAGAATTTGTTGTGTTCGGAGATCACTTAGTAACCACACCTCTCCAACGAAGATGTAATTTCAATGTGGAATGAACTTTCGAAATTACCTCGTCGTTCCGCATGCCTCAGTTATCTTTATACCCGAGCTCTTTACCTGTGCATTTACATAGTTGAGCCTAGCATATTTAGGTTTTGTACTTGATAAATTAAACGCTAGTTTATTCCGCATTATTCAATTCTAGACCATAATTTGTTTTAAATCGCATGTTCACCCCCTCTAGGCGACATATCGATCTTTCACTAATCATCGCCCTAATCAATTATCAAACACTAAGCAAGGAACTTTCCCTGAATCAAGGTAGATCAAACCCTAGACAATAAAGTACAACCAAATCAAACTATCAAAAGATAGATATGCACATTATCCCGGTTTTGGAAAGAGTTAACCAATTAATACGAGAACTATTAAACAAACACACACAAGATCAAAACTTGAATAGTAAACGTCTCATGGATTGGGAGAAGATCTAACCATACAAGTAAAGTACCCCAACTCAAACTATTAAAAGATGGGCATGTAAATGCACTTGAAACCTATATGAAGATTATTGTATCCAAGAAAAGGAGCATTGCTTAGAGCAGAGCATAACTTAAATTTGTGAGAGTTGAATGGTTGAAGGTTTAGCCAACATGCGCACACCCAAAAACCCAAACGAATTGATAAGTTGTTTTTTCTGGAAAATACATTCCAAAGGAGTAGAAAAATTGATGACTTTACTCGTGTGCGATTGATAAGGTAGGTGGATGAAATAAATTATCCATGCTAAAATTTTAATGGCATGGAGGAATGAGTAAGCAGAGAAAATCCAAATTCGACAATACGATGATATTTTCGTTCGGGCGAACCATTATGTTAGTATGCATAGGGACAAGAAACATGATCATATATGCCAACTTTGGTAAAAAGGAATGTAGTTTTTCATACTCGCCACCCCAATCAGTTTGAATCACAAGACTTTTCTCTCTAAACTTTTCATCCAACTAGTTTTCAAAAATCATGAAATTTTTGGAACACTTCAGATTAGTGTTTGAGCAAATAGATTCTAATGAACTTGCTTAAATAATCGATAAAGATAACATGGTATTTCTTTCGTCCAACACACTCAAGGCTGGGACCCAAGAGATAGAAAAAGCTCTAAAGGAGCACTGGATGCACTAAACGTCTTGGGATAGCTTAATGACGAGTCTTACATTTTTGACAGCCATCACAACAAAATCATCATTTGACTTGCTAGAATATGGAATATTATTTTGGCTAATAACTCTCTTGACTATGATCTATGACGAAGTGCCCTAAATGATAATGATCTCGAAGCAGAGACGATGTTGAGGCCGGCTCGGAACAGCCAACTGGGACAAAGAAGGTAAGGGCGGCAAAGAAGGTGACATCATCTTCTTCCCTCCAAGATCGCTTTCCTAGCACATGAAGGAAAGGAAGTCTCATCGTTCTCGATTAGCAAAGAGTTCATGCCCCAAGAGAATAAAAAAACGTGGTATACCAAATTCGATGTATAAGCCAAAATCTCTAAAGTATGAACGATGATTGCGAACTAAAGATTATATCCACCGACACAACAAACATAAGCCCCAATCGGAAGGCTTGGTTTGCTAAATAACGCGAATTCATCATTGAGAAGAGGAAACCCAATTTTTTTTATACATTTTCGATAATTAATTGGTGTAGAAACTTGGTGGCATTTTGGTTGGTAGGTTTGGTGTTGACCAAAATCTAAAAAAGATGGACGATGATAGCGAACTAATAAAAGGGCGATGAGCAAGGTTATATCCATCGACACAACAAACATAAGCCCGAATCGGAAGGCTTGGTTTGCTAAATAACGTGAATACATCATTTAGAAGAGGAAACCAATTTTTTGTATACATTTTCGATAATTAATTGGTGTAGAAACTTGGGGATTTTATGTTGGTGGGCTTGGTGTTGACCATGACTTTAAATTGGTGTCTATTGTGGTGTTGCCGAATAGATTTTATGCATTTTGGTGCCTAGACCTATTGTTGACATTGGACTAGTTTTGTTTTAGTTGTAAGAAATGGACAAAATAGATAGAGCCGACTTTGGTGCGGCTCCTCCATTGGATTGGACATGATCCGTCACCCATAGCAGACAAATTTTCAGTGGCTGCGGGACATATTTTCGGGCGCCGGTGGAGATGCTCTTAACGCTATAGAAGAAAATGTTGCTTTCAAAGGTTTACTGGATGGAAAATTACCAACGTGATACGGTGCAAGGAAATCCATAGAAAAAAATATATTAACACACCTAATTCTATGGCCAAGAATTACAACAATTCTAATCGTGCAAAATCCTTTGAACATATATCCTTTCGAGTCAAAGAATCCCTTGATGACCTAGCAAGATACAAGGGAAGTTGCCGGCGGTTTGGTGGGTGTGTACGTACGCGTGTCGTGATTCCTCTGCCGAGCTTCCGTAGCAGATGTACACTTGTGGTAGCTAGCTAGGCGGCACGCGGCCGTTTCGATCGATGCAGCCAGTGGAGTGGAGTCCGTATACACACACTTTGACTCAACTGTGGATAAACGAGTGACTGACCCGTGGGCCTTCTCCGACCAACATTCGCCGGGATGGCCATGGCGAACGCAAGCAACGGAGGAACACGCACGGGTACGGCAGCGCCCTCTGATGTGACGTGACACCTTTTACGGGGGAGATAGCGAAAGAGTGGGCCCTACCACCCCACCCACCCTGCTCCTCCTCGTTCGGAAACAAATACCCTCGGCAACTCCACTCACACACACACTCCACAGTAGGCACGAGCTCCATCGCCATTACTCTCTCCTTCTTTAAAGAAGGCGAGCACTCCCCTCCATTAACCCAACGGAGAAGACGAGGAAGCCGCCCACCGGAGACGAGGAGGCCAGCCGGCTCGCCCCCTCGCCTCGCCGGTAATCGCGTACCCAAACCCGTCGAGATAGATCATAGGCTCTGCTTCGTCATTTTCGTCCTGTCTAGGTTAATTTTTCTCTGGGGCTTTTTACCATGCGTGTTTCTTCCTTGGCTCCCTTGTTTTCCTTTCCCCTTCGTCCTCGATGTGATGTATTGCGATGCGATGAAATGCAATGCCATGCGCGTGGTGATGCATCTCTAAAACCCTAGTGTTTCGTTCTTTCACTGCTACGGTGCTACCTCCCTTCCTATTTAATCCGAACCCCACGGATTCGACACTGGATGCCGGGGAGTTGTTGTAGATTTGACGTCTGATTTTTTTTAGGGTTTTTCCGTTTCATATGGTGGACATTGCTCTGCTTTTGGGTAGCGACATTCTTGGGGGATTCTTTCGTTTTCAAGGAGAAAGATAATGGAGAGAGCTTCATTGTTGTCATTTTTCTTTGGATCATTAGTTAAACGAGAGCTTCCTTCGTTCCTGTAGTCTTGGGGAGAGGCTTCATTCGGGTACATGCTTTGCTCTGTTTTCTACAAGGGGCCAGCTTCTTCTCTTCTTTTCGTGTCGTGGAGGATTCTTGGCAAGATTTTCTCTAGTTCAGTGAAGATTTTTCTACCAAGATCTGTCTTGTCTCCTTTACTCCACTTCCCAGGCATAAATCTTTGAACCACTGTTCTTTTAAAATAAATTAAAACAAGGAAAATGCTCTAGACTAGAGACCCTTCATCCCGGTACATGTTCTGCTCTGTTTTTACAAGAGCGAGTTTTTGTTTTCGTGTTGTGGAGGATTCTTGGCAAAAAAAAAAAAATCTCTGGTTCATCGCGATTTTTTTTACTACCGAAATATGTCTTTGTCTTCTTTACTCGCCTTCCCAGGAATAAATCTTTGAACCATGTTTAGAATAAATAAATAAAATAAGGAAAATGCTTTAAACTTAACAGTCTTAGTTTGTTGTGACCAAGTGAGCACCACACGTCCTCTCCGGCGTCTCCGTGCATATGTAATACACAGTGCTGCATTTTTTGGTTCATACGTACAGTATATCTTTGGAAGCATCAATATTAATTTGCACACTCTTTGATCTGGTTTATACAAGATATCCTAACAGTCGGGTCAAGGGTAAAAAATTAATGTATAGCCCTGTTCCAAGCTAGAGGAAATATTCTCATAGACCATTTATTAATGATAAAAAATACAAAGATCATCACTACTTCCTAAAGTTGGCCGCATCATCTTTCGTATAAACAAAGTTACTATTTGATCCAGGACTCATTTTTTTTTGTTATTTTGAAATTAACCTTGTTTTGTTTACCCAAAAAAATTAACCTTGTGTTTTAGTTTGTACTAATTACCATTTTTACCCTTCGCAATTGCAGAGAGCCCCTTTTGTCCTCTCATGATGGACCCGCATGATGGAGAGGCTGATGAGTTGCCACCACCACCTCCTCTACCACCTAACGTGGTGCCCATCAAAGCTGAAGATGTTGCGAAGGAACCGCCACAAAACAAGCCACCAAAGCCTATGAAGCTCCCAATGGCCAGGCCTGGATTGGGAAAGGAAGGCCGGCCCATCCAACTCCTCGCCAATCACTTTAAAGTCTCTGTAAAGAGTTCAGATGACTTTTTCCATCACTATTATGTAAGTATATGCTATCCCTAGTTCACCAATTAGCATTTCGAAAGAGACAAGTTTGTAACCTTAATTTTGTATATCTTAAAAAAAATGTATATCTCCATGCTGATTTGGTAGTTCTGTTATAATTCACTGTGCAGGTTAATCTGAAATATGAGGATGACCAACCAGTTGAAGGGAAGGGGATAGGCAGGAAGGTGATCGATAAACTGCAGCATACATACCGCTCCGAGCTTTCAAACAAAGACTTTGCTTATGATGGTGAAAAGAGCCTCTTCACAATCGGGGCCCTTCCTCAAGTAACCAATGAATTCACTGTCGTCTTGGAGGACATAGGAACTGGAAAGTTAGTTCTGCTCGACCTGCTTCCATACTGTCTGTACCTACCTAATACCATGCTGTGCCTTCCCTATAACTCAATTCTTACTTTGTTTGTAGGAGTGCTGCCAATGGGGGTCCTGGAGGTAATGACAGTCCTGAAGGTGGTGACAGGAAGAGAGTGAGACGACCATACCAGACGAAGACTTTTAAGGTGGAGTTGTGCTTTGCAGCAAAAATCCCAATGGCTGCAATTGCGCAGGCCATTAGAGGTCAAGAATCAGAGAACTCCCTGGAGGCTCTCCGAGTTCTTGATATCATACTGAGGCAGCATTCTGCAAAACAGTATGTATCTTAGTGAATGTCTTATTCCTAAACTTCCAAAATTACTCCCCTGTGCTTCTATATGACTTTCATGTCACGACTGTGGCTGATTCTTGTGACTTTTACACAGGGGCTGCCTTTTAGTTCGTCAGTCATTTTTCCACAACAATCCTGATAGCTTTGTGGACTTGGGCGGTGGTGTGATGGGGTGCCGAGGATTTCACTCAAGTTTCCGTGGTACACAGAGTGGGCTCTCCCTGAACATTGGTACGCATCTCACTCTATGCATTATTTTATGATCCCATTGTTCATTTTGCAATGGCTACATCCGATTTTACATGGTCATGTCAAACTTCTTTTAACATGCAGATGTTACAACTACAATGGTTGTCAAACCTGGTCCTGTTATCGACTTTCTTCTTACTAACCAGAAAGTTGATCATCCTAACAAAATTGACTGGCAAAAGGTAAGTTGATAATGGGCCTGTTTGGTTCCCGGCCACACTTTGCCAAACCAAAGTTTGGCAATTTGGCACGTGTTTGGTTTTTGCCACACTTTATTATCTAGATGGCCCATCTGTCATAGAGTAATTTTTCTTGCCAAGTTTTATCACACTTTGCGGCGGCCAATTTCTTAGCTACACTTGACAAACTTAGGCTTGGCAAATCCCTCAAAAAAAACTTAGGCTTGACAAAGTGTGGCCGGGAACCAAACAGGCCTGATATTGCATGACAAGTTGTCCAACCATATTTATTTTTGATAATTCTAATTTGAATGTTTGTCTAACAGGCTAAGCGTGCTCTCAAGAACTTGCGGATCAAAGCAGCTCCTGCAAATTCAGAATTCAAGATTGTTGGATTGAGTGACAGAAACTGCAACGAACAGACGTGAGAGTTCCTCACTTCCTCTCTACCCTTTTATTCATTTTACCAGTGCTTAAATTAATAATTTGGGAAGAATATCCTATTGTTTCTAGCTTATTCTACAATTTATTTTTATGTACAATTTACTGCTATTTACTGATTGCTTTCTGAATTGGCATGTTTAACTAGGTTTTCATGGAGGCAAAGGAATGGTAACAACGGAGACACTAACACTGTCGAAATAACAGTCTATGATTACTTTGTGAAGCATAGAGGCATAGAGCTCCGGTATTCTGGTGATTTACCCTGTATCAATGCGGGGAGGCCAAAGCGTCCGACGTATTTCCCTGTGGAGGTTTGTTACAGTTTTTCTATTCTACATCCTCAAAGCTCCTCCTTCGCAAATTTCATTCATTATCTGGTGTGAACTTTTTGTATGACCAGCTTTGCACGCTTGTTCCTCTGCAAAGATACACCAAAGCTCTGTCTACTCTGCAAAGGTCCTCACTCGTCGAGAAATCCAGACAAAAGCCTCAAGAAAGAATGTCAACCCTCAATGATGTGAGTTATCATCTAGATTTTAGCTCGCTTGCAATATATGACTCGCCGTTTTTAGTGATGTTGGCAATTAACTGATAGTTCATGCTACCTTCAATGCAAGGGACTGAAACGTAGCAACTATGAATCTGACCCCATGCTGAAGGCATGTGGCATTTCAATTGCGCAAAATTTCACTCAAATTGAAGGGAGGGTCCTGCAAGCACCCAAGGTTAGTAAGAATTCAGCAAACTTAGTTTTGCATTCTCGTGCTCGATGTTCTTCTGAATGTATCTAACTAGTAAGCCTTCTATCATGTAGCTGAGAGCCGGTAACAGTGAAGATTTGCTGCCACGCAATGGACGTTGGAATCTTGCAAACAAGGTCAGCACGTTTTCTCTTTGTATCATTTCTTTATTACTTCTTGATCATCAATGAACCTTCTGTTAATTTTCTGGTTCTTTTTTTTTTGTTTCAGAAGCTAGTTCGGACCTGTTCTGTCACGAGGTGGTCGGTTGTTAATTTCTCTGCACGGTGTGATGTTCACGGTCTTGTCCGAGACCTTAAAAGGCTTGCAACTGCAAAGGGACTCGTATGTTTTACTTCTTCTGAAACATCTTCAGTAGTTCTTCTTTTCTGTTGCTGAACTTCGTTGTTTGCAGGAAATAGAGGACCCTCATACTTTAATTGAAGAGATTCCATCAATGAGACGAGCGCCTGTGTCAGTTAGAGTGGAGAAGATGTTTGCTGAGATAAAATCCAAGCTACCTGGATTACCCAGGTTCCTTCTGTGCCTTCTTCCTGAGAGGAAAAACTGCGAAGTTTATGGTTGGTTCATGTTTTGGATTCTCATTATTTGTTACCCTTCTGTAGAAGCATGATTACCTTCTGCAGAATATATAATATATATTTGCTTCAACCAGGTCCTTGGAAGCGGAAGTGTCTTGCGGAATTCGGCATTGTTACACAATGTCTAGCTCCAACAAGAGTCAATGATAATTACCTAAACAATGTGCTGTTGAAGATAAATGCTAAGGTTTGTTGACATGACCCTGTTTCCTTTTTCTGTATTTATTATTGGCTATAACATATTCTACCGATATTTGTTTTGCTGGTTGTTACCTAGCTTGGTGGGCTAAACACAATGCTGCAAATTGAAGTATCCCGTGCAATACCTATTGTGTCAGAGGTGCCTACTATCATCTTGGGCATGGATGTGTCACATGGTCAACCTGGGCAATCTGATAGACCTTCCATTGCTGCGGTAAGAGGGATACAGTTTTACTTGCTGAATAGTAACTCACATGTCATCTGAATTAAGGGTGGGCGTTCGGTCTTTTCGGTTAGTTCGGTTCGGTCTTTTCGGTCTTGAACAATTTCGGTCATCTAAGAAATGATACCCATAATAAATTCGGTCTTTTCGTTTTTATGTTCTTCGGTCTTCGGTCTATTCGGTCCGGTCTTCGGTCATGACCAAATAGACCGAAATCTATGACGCAAGAAGGGCAATCGGCGCCCGGGACTGGGAAAGTGGGTGCATGATCGACTGGTCTCTCGCGCACGGGAGCATCTACAGTACGCTGAGCTGGTATACTCAGTTGTTGGGCCTAGAGACTAGATAGTACGCTTGGTTTAATAGTTTGGCCTATAAGATTAGATGTACATAAGCTGGGCTGGCAGTCTGGCACACAAATTCGGCTGCTTCCGTGCGTAATTCACTCAAAATAAAATAAAATCGGTCCTTCGGTCTATTCGGGTTATGTAGAAGTGATACCCGAATTTCTGATCTAATTTCGGTCTTTTCTAATTTGCTACCCAAATTTCAAACGGTCTTTTCGGTCTCGGTCATTTCGGTTTCGGTCTCGGTCTTTTCGGTTTCGGTTTTCGGTCTTCGGTTTTTATGCCCACCCTAATCTGAATATTGTAAATTTGTAAGTGCTTTTATAACTCTACTTGTAACTGTGGCTTTGGATTCTGTTTAATAGGTGGTTAGTTCTCGCGAGTGGCCTCTCATCTCTAAATACAGAGCAACAGTACACACTCAGTCACCAAAAGTAGAAATGATGTCCTCCTTGTTTAAACCACATGGAACTGAAGATGATGGCCTCATTCGGTAAGATATGTCATTTGATCCATTGTTGAGTTCAGTTATTGTCAGTTATATGGGCATATGTCCTTGTACGTTGTGCTTTATTGCATACTTTCCTAATGGAATGATGTCATTGCAATTGGGACTTACAGGGAATCACTTGTCGACTTCTACACTAGTTCTGGGAAGCGAAAACCAGATCAAGTTATTATTTTCAGGTACTAAATTCTGAAATTAGTATTTGCAAATTCCAGTTGATTTTGCAGCGAAACTACTGAAATGTTTTTTTGTAATGAAAATGTATAGTTGATGATGTCTTAACCACCATCGTGTAACTCATATGCTAATTTCAGGGATGGAGTAAGCGAAAGCCAGTTTACTCAGGTCATAAACATTGAGCTTGAACAGATCATTGAGGTAGTGTCCTTTTTTGATTTCAACATGTGCTTATTGCAGATCCAATACAAGTATCTACATACAAGCAATTATCACCCAGTTTTACTCTGTATTTTATCTATTTTTAATCAATGCAGGCATGCAAGTTCCTCGATGATAAGTGGGAGCCTAAGTTCACAGTCATTGTTGCCCAGAAAAACCATCATACCAGATTCTTTCAGACTGGGTCTCCGGAGAATGTTCCTCCTGGTAAACTCTATGTTGACTCTACTTTTCTTATGGAGTGTGACATCGCCCTTGTCATGTAATCATCTGTGAAATGAGGTAAAAAACACATGTTAATGTCATTCTGTAGGGACTGTGGTGGATAAGCAAGTCTGCCATCCCAAGAATTTCGACTTCTACATGTGTGCACATGCTGGCATGATTGTAAGCAACCTCTGCTTTCTGCTCTGTTTCTTGTTACCACGTAACCAGTTCAGTGGTGGTAGTTTGTAGGCGTCTTACGTTACTGTGCAAATATACGTGGGTCTAATTGTTTTGTGTTTGTTGTCTGTGCCAGGGAACCTCAAGGCCAACACATTACCATGTTCTGCACGATGAGATCGGCTTCACTGCTGATGCTCTTCAGGAATTTGTGCACTCTCTTTCTTACGTGTAAGTAAACAACAGATGGTAACACATGTCATTCTGATAAAAAAACTGTTGCCAAGCTATGTTCTGAACTTGTCGCTGTGGCCTTTTCAGGTATCAGAGGAGCACAACGGCGATTTCCATCGGTACGTGCTATTTTGTCTTGGCTAAAATGCGTGATAAGTTGGCCATGCTGTTACTTATACCTTGGTCTGTTTTGCATGCGTGCAGTTGCTCCGATTAGCTACGCCCATCTCGCGGCCGCCCAGGTGGGCACGTTCATGAAGTTCGAAGACATGTCCGACGCATCGTCGAGCCAGGGAGGGCACACGTCTGCGGGCAGCGTTCCGGTGCCGGAGCTGCCTCGTCTCAACGAGAAAGTCAGGAGCACCATGTTCTTCTGCTGAATGTGCTCTTCTGAAGTTCTGATGCTGCTGTTGGGTGCTGAACCGTGTTTCGGTCCGTGTGTGTAAAAAGGCTAGCTTAGTTAGCACCTTGAAACGACTCTCTATGGGTGCCCCAGAACTACTAGGTTGCATTTTGTGGGTGTTGAATCTTGTGAATCAGGCTGACTTTGTGTATCCGTAGACTTCCCACCAGTCGATCCGTATCTAAATGTAGTGGATGCAGAACATGGTGAATCTGCAAATACATGTCTACGTGCTATCTTAAAACTTCTCCATTTGTGCGACAGGTTTTGCAGTTAAACCCCTATCGCCATAAGCTCCTGGTGGGGTCCACAGACGGAGTTGAGCGCGGGTCGCCGAGATCCTTCGGCGGGGTCAAGCCCCAGGCAGTCCGGAGGCCAAGGAGCGGCTTCCGGCAGCTGGCGACAGGATCTCATCATCCGACTTCTGTAGGAATCCATGGAAGGTGTTTGGTTCATGAGAAGCAACGCAAACAAACGCAATGAACTTACACCCTTACTTGAAACGGAATCGAACAAACTCGAAACATGTTTGGTTGCAGAATATAAAAAAAACGCTGACATGTCCTAAAGGCGCTGCGGCCGCCCTCCTCGCCTCTGTGGGCTACTGTAGGTTGGAGGTGGTGGGGTTAACCTTTGCACGCCGGCTAGCAGGCGCCGCGCTCGTCGTCGCATGTACATGCTTCAACCAGTGAAAAGGAGGCGCGGCCGGTCCTGGGCTCCGTCTTAGCCGTCGATGTCGGCCATGTCGACTGGCGGGCACGGTATCTATGGCGGCGCGTGGGGTGTTCGCAAGGAGTTACGAAAGGTGCAGTGTCTTCTGGTGACTGGGGAGATCTGGATCATGGAGAGACCACCGAGAAGATGGCGTCGTGGGAGAAGCAACGTCCCCATAGACGGTTTCGGATTACACGGGTCTTGGGCGCAATCAGATTACTACGGGACTGGATTTTTTTTGCGAAACATAGTATGACGCAGATGCTCATATATATAAGATTTTGCTCTATTTCACTCGACTGTTTTTTATTTCCCCGTCAGTCTTTTCTGTCAAGATTCTGATTTTGTTTTGGTTGCTCACCACATATGCCATGTGGTCATTTTCCATTTTCTGTCAAGATTCGTGCTGCCTCGTCGAGCCTGGAGCCGACGTGCGTGTTTGATTCGCTGCCTACCGGGTATGGATTCGGGGCGGGTTTTCGGCCCGTTTTCTGTTTTTTGTCTGGATATCTCCGTGCGTGGCCTGAGAGAGCCTTTTATTTTGAATTTTCTACTAGATTTCTGGCCCCGTGTCTGTTGGCGAAAGCGTGAGAGAGAGAGAACGGCGGGCGGAACAGAGGAACTTATCCAGAGTCAGGCCATGGCGGAGATCCGCGGCGGCGAAGGAGTGTGGAGGCGCCGCCGTAGGCGTTTCAGGTGCTCCCTCTTGTTATCTCAGCTTCCTCGTCAGTTTCGTACTGTCGCATCTCCGCGTTCGTTGTATTTTTCAGTCGCCGGAGGAGTGTTTGCTTGCGGCGTGTTGCTGTAGAGGTCTTGTGGTTTAGGGTTAGTTGCCGTTGGCAGCGGCAGCTTGATTGGTCTGAACCCCCGCAGCTACCCCGTCTGCATCGTTACTGATTTGAGCCATTTGAAGAAATAGGCTTTCGCCCCGCTATATTAATATAGCAACCACCCGATATAACAATGAGGCCACAGCTGGGGCAAACAACACATATACACCCAAAAGAAAAGACAGAGAAGAAAGAAGAGAAAACAATGCCAACATTGGCGGATCAACGAAAACAAAAGTGACTCGCAACCGCTGCGTCCTCTCCGGCAAAGTCCCACCACCACCCTAGCACTCGGAATCGCCGCGTACCAAACAACACCTCCAAGAAGGAAACAACGACGACGCTGCTGTTGCCCGGACAGGTCCTAGGGTTTCCCTCGGTACGCTACAAGAAGTGGGGAAGAGGTACTCCCGACGCCCTTCAGGAAGGAACAGTGACACTCGCAAGCGCCACCGCGTCGGTGTCAAGATGACAGGGATTTCTCCCGACCCCAAAAAACCACATCCCTGGACAATCCGAAGCGCTCCATCCGTCTTGCCACCCACCAACAAACGCCACCACGGAATTGAAGTCACCATTGTCGTATCACCATGGTACTCGCTGCGAGGCCGACCAAACTGTGAAGAACCCGCCGTAAACAAGGAGCGGCAGTACCACATCCACGCGGGAGGGACCAGCGTCCACCATCATAGATGGTAGCCGACCGGACACGGCAGGCAATAGCACACCAGGCCACCATGGAGCCAGAGGGCGGCAGCAGCAGAACCACTTGGAGGGCATCCTCCACCGCCAGCGGCGGGTGCCGACCGGACGCGGCCGCAGAGACACACCAGGCCGGGAAGGCCCGGCCGGGCCCAGGCAGGCCCGTGAAGTCTCCGCCGCCACGCTGCAACACGTAGGTCACCGCCGCCGCTACCCTCATCGGCTCCAAAGGCCCGGCCGAACTCAGAAGAGTCCGCGAAGCTCCCGCCCGCCACGCTGCAGCAGGCGCGGCGTCATCGCCGTCGCTCCCGTCACAAGCATCGTTCACCAGTCCAATCGGTGTAGCAGGACGAACCAGACCCGCCTGACCCAGATCGGGCCGGTGTAGCAGGACGAACCAGACCCGCCTGACCCAGATCTGGGCCCGCAGGGCCCTGGCCACGCCAGCCACCAACGGCGGCGCCGTCGCTGCTCCTACCATCCGCAGCGTCGAAGAGACTACGCCTAGTCGGACCGCCGCCGCCTGACCACACCGCCCGTCGCCGCGCCAGCCCGCACCAGGACGCCGCCGAGCAGGGAAAAGCAGGGAGCCGCCGCCGCCGGCGCCGCCCGGGACGAGCCCGTCGACGCACGCCGACGACGGCCGCGGAGGAGAGGAGGTGGGGGGGCGCGCTCGGCTAGAGGGGACGGCGGCGACCGGTCACCCGCGCGGGGGGCGACGCGGTCGCGAGAGAGGAGAGGAGAGTTTTTTTCCAGCAATTAAGCTGCTCACCATTTGAGCCATTTGCCTGCAGCGCTGTGGATTTTTGGGGATTTTCTGCATAACTCGTCTGAATCGTCTGAGAATCTGCCATGTCTCGCTTTAGGTGTTGTTGATGCGCGCATGGATTGGTCTAAGAATTTCCTTCAGGGGTGGGGAGGGACTCCATCCTATGTCTGAGCTGCGCATCAGTACACATTTCTTCTCTGTTCTTATGTTAGTTGTACGTTGTTGGACTGCATGGTATGATGTGTTGGAGTGGCTAAAGGTAGTATGCAAGTGTTCTTGTTTGTGGGATTGTGGCTGATTTATGCTACCTATATTACATTGTTCAGCTTTTTGGGGTTTGTTGATTGTTTAGTAGTATTTTTTCCTAGTTTTAATTCAGACTATACGTGTTGTAATTAACTGCATATTGTTTTTTGTGCTGTGTAGATCACACCCTCAAACCACTGATTATGGTGGTGAAATTTTTGATGTGGGATATAGCGAAGCTTATAGTATCTCCAGTGATATTGAAGTGAGTTTGTCAGTTTGTCACATTTTTGTCTAAATACTTCGCTATTCACGGTTTCTAATTTGTGTTATGCTATCATTTGTTTAATGGTTCCAGGCTAGACAATGGAAGAAGGAATACTGAATTATTTTAGCGATATTTTCAGTTTTACTGCAGTGCTACAGTTTTGTCGTGATTTCAAACCATCTCTTTATAGTATAATTATCAATTTTTTGCTTACATACACGCGTTATTGCTCTGCTTGTTGCATGTCGTGCTTAGTTTTTCTGAAACTTCATTGTCTCTGAATCTCATTAGATATTAGATATATATGACGATTAGGTATATGTCTCCATCAGATATAGGGATGTTCAGTATAGCACTTGTAGGGGGGGGGGGGGGGGGGGGGGGGAGATGGTGTCGTGGATTTTTGGTCGTGCCCCCGCTGGTCCATCATATATATGTGTTGTCTGTTTGCATCAACTCTTCGTCAGTTTCGCATGAATTATTCATTTTTGTACTTCTAAAAGCTAGCTACAATAAATCAATAGCAGTGTTTTATACTGTTCGAAATGATCCATTGTGACAACCAATATTTTTTTCTCAAAACCGCATGCAAGTAATAATTTACATTGTCTTTTTTAGCTCAATCTTTATCCTATGCCCATCTTTTGCTCCATGGCTGTCTCCATTTGTTGTTTTTGCAGGTGCAAATTAACTTCGCAGTTGTGGCATCTCACCCGGATCTTGAACGAACTTTGGTGGGTTCTCTGTTGTTGCCTTGTTGACTGTCAACTTTCTTTTTTTCTGTGTACAAAGTTTTACAAAGTTCATAAATGTGTTGTCCTGCATCAGTTCATAAATGTTAGTTTAAGAGTAGCATTTGTTAGCTCAATATTTTCTGTGTACAAAGTTTTACAATTCACCTGTAAAAACATGTCATCGCATTTGAATGTGTCAATGTGTCAAATGTCACCATTTTTGAATGCATCATCATCATCCTGCGAAATTTTATTCAGTTATAATTAGAAATTTTATTCAGTTATAATCTCTCTCTCTCTGTTTCTCTCTCTCTCTCTCTCTCTCTCTCACTCTCTCTCTTTGTTTGTCTCTCTCACTCTCTCTATGTTGGTCTCTCTTTCTCTCTATCTATCTTAATCTCTCTGGATCTCCTTCGTCTCTTTCATTCTTTGGTCTCAGTCTTTCCTTCTCCCAGTGTCTCAGTGTATAATTGTTGTTTACAGATTTCATTGATTCAATGTCTCAGTGCCTCAGTCTCTCTTTCTCTCAGTGTCTTAGTGATTCAGTGTCTCTATCACTCAGTGTCTCTATGCTTGAGTGTCTCAGTCTCTCTCTCTCTCTCTCTCTATCTCATTTTAGTGCAGGCATCTCTCTCTCTCTCTCTCTCTCAGTTGAGCAGCTCTCTATCTCATTTTAGTGCAGCATCTCTCTCTCTCTCTGGATTCTTTCTTACATTTCTCAGTCATGCAGCTCTTTGTCATTTAATTTTACTCATTTTCACTACTCATTTCTCAGTTTAGGGTCTCATTTATGCAGCTCTCGCTCTCATTTTTTGTGATTTTCTCACTGTTTCAGATTTGTTGTTTGCCTGCAGTGCATCAATTGTATGTACAACAAATAGTGTATAGATACAGTCTTGTATTATCTTAGGTCCTTTCTTACAGATTCAGTATATATATATATATATATATATATATATATATATATATGAGTTGCAATATCCATTTTCTCAGTGCTTCAGTGTCTCAGTTATTCAGTGTTTTAGTGATTCAGTCTTGATTAATTATTTGCTCAGGCATGTTGCAGTGTCTCAGTCCTAATTTAGTATTATCTTAGGTAATTTATTTACTTGTTTTGACCTTTTTTTTTGTCTAGCCGGCTTTTATATTTCCAGCAGTGTTGTAATATACGTCAGTACCTGTCTTGGGGCACTGTATTTTTTTTGTAGAGGATTCCGAAGATCATTTCTGAAGCTCTGAATCTGGGTGATTCTGGTGATGCTTTTCTTTCTTTATATGGTGGGATGTTAATTCAAGCTGAGTACGCTATATGCGTTGATGGGAAAATAAGGTTCACATCTGGCTAGGATTTTTTCGCTACATCAAGCAACTTCGTGCCCGGATTGCTTGTGTTGATCATTTTCAAGAGGAACGGAGCCCAGTCAGTGAGCATGGTCTTCCACGTGCTGTAGGGATGGCTTTCTCGAATCCAAATTGCTTAGTAGACGATGTTCTGTTGTCCCTTTATTTGTTTCTATCAAATACTTCATTATGTGTTTCAATGCATGGGTAGTCAGTTCTGACATTATATATGTACGAATAAACGGGCAATGTAGTCGTGTAAACTTCTCCTTTCTGTGTCGATGTAGAACTTCCTATATGTAGAACCTCCTATATGTTCTTTTTCGATGATGCTCTGCCTTTTTGGTGTTGGCATCTTCCAAGAGGCTATCTGTTTTTATCAGTATTTGCTAGTGTTCTTACCAGAGAGCAAGGTTCAATGTTATCAGATTGGATTTCCACATTTTTCCTGGTGATATGTATGAAGTGTGCACATCTATCTCTTTGGTTTTTTTGTTTTAGCATCTAAAATTCTGAAGAACCTTAACAGGGTTTTTTTTCTGAATTTTTAGATCAGTTTTTTTATGAAGATTACCTGTGGGCTCGAGGAATGCTGGGTGTCTAGTGCTGGATCCTCTTTCTTCTCTGTACATCCAGCTTGGCAAATCAAGCCTGGGTGCCCCTGAGGTGAAAGGTTTTTCGAAGCATGAGGGAGAGTAATCTGGGGGAGTTGTTTTGAATACATACAGGGTATATTCAGAGCAAACCAGGATCGAAGAGGTTTGAAGAGTGCCCAGGTCAGTCCCCATCTTGTCTGGTGGTTTGAGGATTTTGTCCATCGCTTCACAGATCCTGTGCGGTATCACCTTTTTTCCAGTTATCAGTGTGTGTTTCCCTTGCTGTGTTCTTGTTGGTTTGTCGGGGATGGAGGCGACAACAAGGTTGTTGTCAAGAAGATCGATCATTTTTGCTGCTGTGCCCCAGCTGGGCCGTGGTGTGTCTGGGCGTCGCACGTAGTTGGGCTTTGCCGTCGCGTGGGCAGTAGGCTGGTTGTCGGGTTCGGGGCCCAGTTTTGCACAACAAAACCCGTTAGGGGGAAAGCAGTCACGGCCTCATTCGTTTCGTAAGGTTTTTCTTTCGCGATGGGCTGCTGGACACAGATGCGTACATGTCAACGAACCATTGGCTACAAAATTCGACTGACGACGAAATAAGAATCAGTCGACTGACAAATAGACAGTCCCTATATATACGCATACATTCACCCATATGAACGCACACACTCACACCCTACCCTTATGATCACCTCCGAGAGACTGAGCCGGCGGATTAGGTCTTGAGATTGACGAATTCACCACGGACGCCTCGCTGTTGACGGGAACGTCGCCACACACTAAAAAATATTCCGCCTAAATGAGAAACACCAGCGTCAAATCCGGGGTTTGAACTCTGGTGGGCTGGAATACAACTATACCTGGCCATGGGCCGGGCCGGGCCTAAAAAAGCCCGCGGGCAAAACCCCAGGCCCAGGCCCAGCCCGGCCAGGCCATCGAGCCTATATTTCAAGCTCAGGCCCGTCCCATGACTGCAAAATCCCTTCGGGCCTCGGGCCGGGCCTCTTCCTGAAAACACCAATATGCAAAGCCTAGACCCGTCCCGTCCATCGGGCCGAAATCTGAGGCGCAGGCCCGGCCCGTGGGCAAGCCCATGACGGCGCAGGCCCAGAAATTTCGGGCCGGGCCGGGACGGGCCGTCCGGGTCAGGCTTCCCATGGTCAGGTATGGGTACAACCACGCTTTTAACCATCCAACGGGACTGGAATTTGATACAGCGTTATCCAATTACAGCTCATCCAAACCAAACCTCTTTGTCATACTTGGTGTCAATAAATATTGCACCAACTATTTTTTTGAAAGCAATTGCACCAACTATTGACTCCATAACATCCCAACTGTTTTGTTTGCTAGTAAGTAGGATGATAAACTATAGTTGTATCTCAATAAGATGAGGCTAATCTTTGAATGTGCAAAGTAGAATAAAGTACTTTTAAGGCTCTGTTGTGATGTGTTCATATATTTGCGTGTTTTGTACCAGCGGGGGAGCTTGAACAAAACCAAGGGGGGCGAAGCAGATTACCACGTGTATTTAAGATAAAATTTTACGTGATATGTGGAATTTTTTTGGGGCGACTATGCACACTAAATTAGGTCAGTACGTAAAAACAAGGTGCTTGCTACTCCCTCCATCCCTATTTAGGTGACGTCTTAGTTCTGCGTGCAGCAACTTTGACCATAAATTTCATCAACAAAATATGTTTTATTTATTAAATAAATTATACCATCAGATTCATATTCAAACAAAGTTTTTAACATATAATTTTTGTATCAAATATCACATTTTTGGTTGACGAAATATACGGTCAAAATTGGTGCACGCAAAACAAGGACGTCAGGTCGGAGAGTTAGAAAACCCCTCTCCGCTGCCTACGGCTGCATGCACCTTGTTATATTTTTGAAGTTATCGCCTGGAGAGAGATAGCCTAGAAAGAATTAGCATGCCAGTCTAAAAAAGTCTGAATGCGAGGCCTAGTCGGCTCTGCCAAAAAAAAAGGAGTCTGGTCGTGATCCAGGCCTCTAGAAACAGGCTTTGTGTCTGCCAGGCAGAGATAGAATCGGCCATATTTCGTAAATTACTAATGTTTAATCGCGAGGTTTCATTTTTGCTGGGGGGGCCATGGCCAGGTTGGCCCAGCCGAAGCTCCGCCAGTGTTTTGTACCATGTCACCAAAATATTATATCGTCACCTATGTGACATTCTGGTTTTATAGAACAGTCTTAACAATAACGACAAGGTGGAACATGTATAGATATGCAATATTTTCCCTCTTTGCATGTAAATAAGAAACTTATTTACTCTTAAGAATTATGAGTATATCAATTTCGGTACGTACCATATGAATATATTTAATCACCTAAAACAATAGCATAGCAAGGACAAATATGCAAAGCCTGGAGCCACGAAACCACATCGAACTCGCAAGTCTGGCGAAACAATGTCAAGAATTGTGAAGCTCTTTTTTCTTAAAGCCTAGCTCCTCCACTCTAGATGCTGAAACATGTTCTTGTTTCGAAAGAGCTAAGGGAAGAAAGAGCTGAAAAAAGAAGTGAGAAGAAGAAAAGGAGATGATTGCTATGTTTTGAAATAGGCTCCTGTTTAGAGAAGACTTCATACATAAGCATCCTAACATAAAACAAAGCACACATAACAAGGAGGAAAAAACTTACATATTCTTTTCCTATTGTCCTCGTTAAGTTTTTTTGTACTGTTTCACCCAAATGTTTTCTGTTTTTAAATAACAACACTATAAACGTACGTGAATTGGTTGGCACGATAAACAAATATTCAAAATACAAACATAACTATCTATATTCTTAAATGGATGTTCAGTTCCAGCAAGTTAAATCATCATTCAGTTACACTACAAGAAATATGCTATGTTTCGACCCTCCAAATTGGTCACAGAAATGGTCACGTTTTGTCATTTATGACCTTTTTGTGACCAAAAACAATTGGTCAAAAGATGAGCGACACTAATGACACAATGTGACCTTTTTTTTGGGATTGGTCACAGACGGTTGTGACCAAAATAAAGGTCACAGATTTTATGACCAATTGTTTTGGTCACTGTCAATATGGCCAGTCCACGTCAGATCCAACATGGCAGAGATGACGTGGCAAAATTGTGACCAAATGAAATGGTCGTAAATCAGAATCAGCCTAGTCCAGTTCGATCATCTAAATGGGCCAAGCCCAATAATTCAGCCATTTAATATTTCTTTCCTGTCAATATTAGACGACAATTTGGGCCGAGTCCTATAATTTGGCCTTTTTATTTTATGGGCCGTAGTGATGTAATGCAACCCACGTCCATCACCATGTCAAGCACTCCAACACTTCACAAGTCACCATGGACATCAAAGGTGAACTCATTCCTCTTCGAGAACTCACTTTCGACCCTTTTGAATGGTATACTACTTGACCATCATTCCCTTTACACTTCTAGGTGTGTCACCACGGTTACGAGTCCACGGGAAGATGGCCAAGATGCAAGAAGAATGAAGTCCGACAAGACGGTGGCTTGGAAGAGGAGAAGGAAGAGAAGAGCTTCAGGCGCCGGTACTAGCGCCCAGCACGATCGTTACTACCACCGCCCTCCGTCCGGTACTACCGCCGAAGCCCAGGAGCTACTGGACTCACTGCCGCCATAAGCGGTACTACCAGAAATCATTCCGGTACTACCGGACCATCGCGGATCGGAGGCCGTCCGGTACTACCGGCCCTGCGCGTGCCTGTGTGCAGATCTGGGTCTTGACCCATGTAATCCTTTCCCCCTTTTGCCCTTTAGGCCTAGACTATATATAGGAGTTCCCCACCTCCTAGAGAGAGGAGAGTCTATGATGAGAGAGATTTGAGCATAGGCTCCTTACCCACCTTTGTGGTGTTGCCTCCCCTTGTGGAGAAGATCCCTCTTGTGGATTCAAAACCTCTACTTGTAGTTTGACTACTTGCCAATCTTCATCTTCGGATGACTCTATTTGGATCGGTTGGGTTGACCGTTTGGAGAAACAACCCCTCAAGACCTCTCCTTGTATCTACTACTTGTCAATCTCTCCCTTTGGGTGATTCTATTGGACCGGCTTGGACGTACCGGTGAGGAAAACATGTCCTTGTATCGTGTTTGTGTTCTTGTGTTCTTGGCGTTCTTCGTGTTCTTCGTGTGTTCTTGCGTGAGTTCGCCCAAATCCGCCGTCAATCCGTGAAGATCGGGACCTTCCCTACATCATATGGTATCAGAGCTCTAGGTTGCCATGGATTTGACTTTGTTTCCCCCCACAAATCCCCCAAATTTTTCTTTGATTTTGAGAAATTCAAAAATTTCCACCAAAAATAGCCTCACGAGCTTTTGGATCGATATGTGAATCTTGTGCGTTTTGGTAAGTTTTGATCCGTCGATCTATTGCTAAACTTGTTGATCTACCTTCCTTTGCGTTCTCATGGCCAAATTCCAATGATTTCCCCTCCGATTTGGTGATTCAAGTCGAGTTTTTTCGCCCAAAATCGTGATCTCGGGTTGCCCGGACTGTCTTGCCGTCCACCCCGGACTGTCCGGCCTAAAAACAGTGAGCACCCGGACAAGAGCCCGGACTGTCCGCCCCCAAAAAAAACAGCAGATTTTGCTTCCCGGTTTTGGTCATATCTTTTGTTTCCGGACTCTGTTTTTTGGTGTTCTTTGGCTCGTTTCGAAGCTACGGACAAGCTCTTCGTCACCATTGCGGTTGATCCATCATCCACCACTACCAAAATCCGTGGGCAAGCACGAAGCTTCTACAACAAAGGGTGAAGATCGTCGACGAAAGGTATAAACATCGCGAATCTTTTCCCCCTTGCCATTCCTTTGTAAGCCACACTATATCTTTGTGATTACCATGTCCTATTGAGGCTAGCTCTTGATGATTGGTTGGGCTTTGCACATTTGCACCGTGTAGTTTCCGAGCAAACTTGTTTACGCTAGTTGATATATATCTTATGTTGGCATAAAAAAGAAGTGGGTGTGCAAAAGAGAAAAGAGAAAGAAACAAGAAGCAAAAAGTGCCAAATCAAAAGAAAGAAAGAAAGAAAGAAAGAAAGAAAGAGAAAGAAACACCACTTGCCATATCTCTTGTAGGAAGCGCGCAAGCTCGATGAACATCTAGTAGGTGGTACATTTTGTGCAAATCTTGTAGCCCACCAATAAATTGCAATCGAGCTAGTGGCTCTCCTTGTACTTATCCAACATGAGCTTATAGTCTTCGCTAGGATCACATGATTCTTTAGCTCACTTCTGGGTTGCATGAGTCTCATTTATCTATCCTTGTGTGTGTTTCTTTGAGCTACATTCCTATCTTTGAGATTGACTTGTTTTTGCTTTGTGATCATCGTGGTTCTCTAGTTGCCTTTACAATATCTTGGTTTCCGGATGGTTCAATTTGCTTTCCACCTACCATACCTTCCTATCAACTTTTAAGCCGTGTGTGTTTTGAAGTTTGCTTTGGATACTTGAACACAAGCACTTTACTTTGTGATCGTTCCCTTTGGTTGTCCACGACGTCCAATACTATCTACAAAGGTGAGAGGTTGTGTTCTAGCTTCCTTCCACTCCACATATACATTGTCTTGTGAGTTAACATGTCTAGGGAGAGCGAATCCAACTATAGAGGCCAAGATGATAACGACTACACGATGAGTCACATGGACTATGATGCCTCATGCATTGAGGACACGGGGGACTACTACACCGACAATGACCCCCATGACATGATGGAGCATTACCAAGACTTCCGCTACAACTACTCCGACTACGACTCCACGAGCGTGCATGACACGATGGATCATCACCAAGACTTCCGCTACGACTCCGAGTACACGAGCGTCCACGACATGGAGCGGTACCACGACTTCGAGCAACCTTCATCATATGATATCGACTCCAAGTACACACGAATTGAAGACATGGAGCGGTACCACGACTCCGACTACACAAGCTCCAACAACAATGAGGCGCAAATTCCCTCACATGCCTCATCATATGGTACCGACTTCGACTACAATGATATGATGGAGCGCCACTATTACGACTACAACTCCGATGACATGGTGGAGAACGTCTACGACTACCACTCTTCATGCATGTGCGACGATATCGACTACACCTTCGACAACATGCAAGAGGAGAGGACTCCCATCACCACCATGTTCAAGAGCGGCACCACCAAGCGTCATGGCACAACCTACTATGGGTCAAGCTCAAGATGGAGCACCGACAACACCACCATGAGTCCATCCTATGGAGCTCCATCAACTTCAAGAAGGCGCCATGACAAGGACATCACCAAGAGTGCCAAGCTTCGCCATTCTACATCGACAACAAGACGACATCCCAAGAAGTGCATCGACAAGGCCAAGCCAAGCCAAGGCCCATCTAGCTCATCACGGTGCCACAAGAAAGATGCCACGGTGGACCACAACATGTCTAAGCTTCAAGACGACATCGACACACCCGCCAAGCTTCGGAACATGTCACCAAGCTCTAGTGGAAGCTCCAAGAAAAAGTCGCCAAGGCATCCAAATAACTTTCGACGACATCCCTCCACTCAAGAGCGTCAACGTCGACATGAGGAGAAGTCAAGAACCTCTACATCCAAGACGTCGACAAGCGCACATTCTATGGTGTACCCTCGTGCTACCACTTCAAGTGCGCCAACAAGAGCTCCAAAGTTCATCTTCGGCGATTCTTGTGTTGATGAGATTATGGCCGACATCGACAAATTCTTTGAGCAAAGCCTACGTCGACGCCGGAGGAAGCATGGTCACAAATGTGAGGCCACAACCAAGACGACGCCCTTCTCAAGCACTTCTCTTGATATGGTATCTACACCAAGTGCCACCACCACAATGGTCCCCATATGGCAAGATGAAGACCTCATATGCGACAATTGCCAAGGCCAAGACCATGACCCACGAGAATGTCCCAATCTCTTGTGCTCAATATGCAATGGAAGAGGTCACATGATGTGGGAGTGCACAAATGAAGACCAAGATGGTGAGAAGACGGTCGAGCATGGAATTTTCACTTCGACCAAGGAGGCGAGCGTGGATGATGCTATCACTTTAGTTGATGCACCAAGTGAAGTTGCCGAGCATGGGATTTTCCCTTCGGCAAAGGAGTCGAGTGATAATGCCTACAATTTGGCATTAACCTTTGGAGGCGAGTTGGTTGAGGAGGTTGAGCATGTGAGTTTCCCTTCAACCTTGGAGGCGTTTGGAGTTGAGAACATTGAGCCTACCCTCATGTGTTTGACTTATGAGATGGTACCAATCCCATGTGAGGATGAGAGCCACTTAGCCCACTTGAGTGAGAGTGAGAGTGAGTTGAGTGCCTCCACCATATGTGAGTTTGAGTGCTTTCACTTTGAGGGAATGAGTGATACACCACTTGAGTCGAGAGAGGTAGTTGATAGGTCATGTGAGGCCATTTCTATTTCTAACAACTTAACCTCTACCTCTAGTGTGTTTTCTCATTGTGTGCTAGGTTCGTTGGATGATGAGACGCCTATCTTCGACTTGACGGTGCCTCAAATGGAGAAGATGTACATAGAGGATGATGATGCCACCCCATGTCTACTTCAAGATGAACAAGTCGGCTACTTGGAAGCCCCTACTACTTCAACACCTACTTCACATGAGCGGGACTATCAAGGTATGGGTGTTGATGTGACCATGATCCCTCTAGTGGACATGATGACCTATGATTGTTTGCATGCTATGGATGATTTTCTTGCCCCATCATATAATTCGTTCTTATTTCCTTGTGATACTTTGTTTGAAACCAATGTTGATCATGTGGAATTACCTATTTGTGATGATTTTGCCATGAGCATGCCTTGTTTTGAGTGTTTCCACTTTTCTCCCATTGTTGCTTGCAATATGTTGAACAATTCTTCTTTCACATGTGTTGCTTGCAGTAATGTTGAAATGCATGATAATGAGATTGCCCCCATAGCTTTCTCACATGTTGGAGATGTTTCGTTTTCTCTTATGGACCTTGTTCCATCCTTCACTTTGCATAGTGACCATCCACATATGTCATATTTTGCAATTGATTTTGATGTGGTTGGTGATGTGCAAATGAAGAGACACTTCATGTCATATGGTGTCTTGTGTGTGCCGGTAACCGCATGATATTGTCGACCTCAATTGAGCATGAGTTGACAATACGAGATCTTGAGAGCATATATTTGAGTTGTGGATTGAATCCAACTCGAAATTCTTTCTCATGTTTTGCATCAAACAAGTTGATCAATTTATCTTACTTATGGTTTGTTTGCAATCATGATGGTATTTTTGGTCTCCCCTATGACAAGCATGTTTACTTGATCTTTCACATGGATGATTTATGTGTTGCCACAAAAATGATGAACAATTGTTCTTTCCAATGGCTTGTTTGCAACAATAATGACATTTTATGCATATCTTGTCATGAGTGTTTTGGTTTATACCAATTTGGTGTTGCAACAAATGTGAAGAAAACTTGCTCTTTCATGTGCTTTGTTTGCAACCATGATGATATTTTGGAAATTCTTCATTGTGTTTTTTACCAAGTTCTCCTCTTGTTGCATCAAGGATGATGACAAATTGTTCTTTCCAAAGCCTTGTGTGCAATAATGACCATATGGTTCAAAATGAGATAGCTAGCATGGCCTTCTCATATTGGAATGGAGTTTTTGTGTTCCCACATTTTGAGAATGTTTCGACAAGTTGTTTACACATCGACCTTGCATATGCATTATCATGGATCTATTTGTGTTGTGCTAACGGTGCAATGAGCAAAAATGGACATATCTTCAATGATGTGCTCCCACGCTATGTACATACATGGTTTGCTTGGTTATTGGTGTGTAGGTTCAACCATTGGACGTGCGTCCATGAGTGCTTTCACCTATGCATTCCTATGATGGACGATCTTACAACAAGACCACATCGGCATCTTGATAAGGTGACTTCCTTCTACATAAGCGTTCAAGCTATGACCCTGGAGAATTCGCTACTCTTTGAGTGTTGTTTTGTCTTCCTTGTGAGCTTTGTAGGTTACATGAAAGACGAAGGGACATTGAAGAGGTGCCGACTCATTTGCATCAAGAACGACTACATGGTGAATTCCAATTCTTCGACAAAACATCTACCTCCAGTGCATGGTGATGAAGAGTAAGAGTCGAGGACGACTCTTTTTGAAGCGGGGAGAGATGATGTAGTGCAACCCACGTCCATCACCATGTCAAGCACTCCAACACTTCACAAGTCACCATGGACATCAAAGGTGAACCCATTCCTCTTCGAGAACTCACTTTCAACCCTTTTGAATGGTATACTACTTGACCATCATTCCCTTTACACTTCTAAGTGTGTCATCACGGTTACGAGTCCACGGGAAGATGGCCAAGACGCAAGAGGAATGAAGTCCGACAAGACGGTGGCTTGGAAGAGGAGAAGGAAGAGAAGAGCTTCAGGCGCCGGTACTACCGCCATAAGCTACTAGACTCACTGCCGCCATAAGCGGTACTACCGGAAATCATTCCGGTACTACCGGACCGTCGCGGATCGGAGGCCGTCCGGTACTACCGTCCCCTTCAGCCCGGTACTACCGGCCCTGCGTGTGCCTGTGTGCAGATCTGGGTCTTGACCCATGTAATCCTTTCCCCTTTTGCCCTTTAGGCCTAGACTATGTATAGGAGTTCCCCACCTCCTAGAGAGAGGAGAGTCTATGATGAGAGAGAGTTGAGCATAGGCTCCTTACCCACCTTTGTGGTGTTGCCTCCCCTTGTGGAGAAGATCCCTCTTGTGGATTCAAGACATGTACTTGTAGTTTGACTACTTGCCAATCTTTCATCTTCGGGTGACTCTATTTGGATTGGTTGGGTTGACCGTTTGGAGAAACAACCCCTCAAGACCTCTCCTTGTATCTACTATTTGCCAATCTCTCCCTTTGGGTGATTCTATTGGACCGGCTTGGACGTACCGGTGAGGGAAACATGTCCTTGTATCGTGTTTGTGTTCTTGTGTTCTTGGCGTTCTTCGTGTTCTTTGTGTGTTCTTGCGTGAGTTCGCCCAAATCCGCCGTCAATCCATGAAGATCAGGACCTACCCTACATCACGTAGCCATTTTGCGGTCCATTTATTTTCTATTTTTGGTTTTTTAGATAAATCCAGACAGGTCGTCCCAATTGTCAGAATTTGTTGTACTGTGGGTCCCAATTGTCAGAATCTGTTGTACTGTGGGCCCCAATCGTCAGGATTATAATTCACAGATTGTTAAAAACCAATAAATAAATCAGAAAAGAAGAAAATACATGAATTTTTTCAAATAACAGCAAAACTTTGTTCATTACAATATTCCACACAATCAATATATAGCCATACAATATCTTCAAATAACAGCCAAGCTCAGCAAGTATAAAAAGCTAGCTACTGCTTCCTCTAACTTCTCTCTCTAGTCTGTAGCTCTTGTAAAACTTTGATATCCTCGAAATGCCACTTCCTCTTCCTCGTGCACCATCAGCAGCCCATCTCCAACACCTTTGCGCATTTGACCTGCAAAACGGCCCATCCATCCACATATTAAGGAATGAATTCAGATTTCTAAGAACTTTGCAGAGCATATCAAGACTCTACTTTGTTGACTCCACCAAACAGTAAAGACTGAGTTCACCTTAAATTATAAACAATTATGTGTACAAGGCAATTCAGCATTTAATCTGATGGTTGTTCAGTAGCAAATCAGAACATGATATTAAGGAAGTTCAGGTTTATTATCCAAAGAAGGATGAGAAATCTGCTCCTAAAATCACAATTCTATGTGCAGACTTGGAGAATGACATGACAGGCACGTACTACAAACATGGTATCTCAGCATTCAAATGACCATCTAAAATGCAAACATGACACAAGAGGCATATGTTGCCACACAAAGATGGCATTTGTATAGACCTTGAAACACATGATGCTCCAGCGCGGTACTCATGGACAAAAACAAGAAGACCATGCATCCAAAATAAAAGACAAGCAATTCACCACAGTTTAGAACCCTGTTAGTTAGTGTTCATAGCCAAACCTCGTCAAACTGGAAAGGCGCGGGCAGCGAGTTCAAGGCTCAGCGCACAGCTGACATGGGGATGAACCCCGGGTGCCTAAGGACCCACAGAAGATCCTGAGTGAAACGCAAAATCAAGTCTGGCCGCCTCCGGCTGGCCGGCTCGGCCGAGTCCGCCTGCCCCGAGCGCAGCCGGCCTCCACCTAGCCTATCGAAGCATAGCCGGGCGGCATGGGCAAGAGGAACTGTAGGCTCGTGATCATCACGATTCTCAGAAACAAGCAGATAACGACAAACGACGCCCGCCTTATGCGACCAAGGTCAACGGCAGCAGCCGGATGACCGGCTGCCACTTGCCTACGAAGAGCAGGAGACAAGGGCCCGTGTCGGGCGGGCGCCGGGGCCATGCCCGGCTAGCCCTCCACGTCGCCCAGGCGTGGGCTAAAGCGAAGTCTAGCCCTACGTCTCCTACAGTGCCTAGGAGATCCGGCAAGCGGGAGACACGGAGCGCCGGCTAGCACGCTGATGGCCCTTCACGTAGTTACCTGCGTGAAAAGTAAATGGTTTAGGTTGAGACTCCAAGTGCAGAGTTTGTAGTAAGTGGAAGACGTGTTTTCCCCACGAGGGGTGACTCGAGGGTTTAATATCGAACTCTCGGGGAATCAGTAGTGAAGATTTATCTTTCCTATCCTTCTTTTGGTTACCTACAAAACAAAGTAAATGTTTTGGTTCTCAACCTCACCTAGTGGTTGTCAAGCACAAGGTGTGAGAATGATATCAAGAGACGTCCGCCGCGGGCGGGGCCCGGCACCGTCGCCCGCTAGCCCTCCACGTCGTGTGGTCTAGCCCGGCATCTCCTACAGCCCTACGAAGTTCAACTGTGCTGAGGACAAGCTGCGTCACCATGAGACACCCCTGTAGCCGACATCGGCCGGCTGGCACAGACCAGCCGGTCCCGCCTGTAAGCCAGACAGCTAGGCCTATATAAGGCCGTCTGGGTGCCCAAGTAGAGGGTAACGCATAAGGAACCACCACTTCTTCCTTCCCACTCCAGATAGCCAGAGAGAGAACTCACCGAATAGCTCGAGGAGCAACTCTGTACCGTGTCCATCGATGATAGAGAGATCGAGCAAGAGTAGGAGTTTTACCTCCTCCGGGAGGGCTCCAAACCTGGGTACTTCCCGTGTCCACGCTCCGGCGCAATCCCCGCGGGTGCCGATGCTGCAGAACGCTGCTCCCACACCTATCTTAGCCACCCCGTGGCATATGCCGTGTTCGATCCCACGTCATTTGACGACCTCCTCCTTCAGCCGGGTGACCTCCTCCTTCAGCTTCTTGATTTCCGCCTGGTCGTCCTGGCGTTGCTTGTTGTAGCCCTGCTCTAGCTTCTCAAAATTCTCCCATGCCTCCACCGCCGCCTTTTCCACCGCCTCCTTGGCCTCTGCCAGCTTGTCCAGCTCCGCCTGCCGCTCCTGATCGCGCTTCTTGAGCCGCTCCACCTCTGTCGCCAAGTCGCTGAACTGGTAGCTAGCCAGCTTGGCGCGCAGCGCCTCGTCGTTCTCTGCAAGGAAAGGAAGCATTCAGCTCCTTTATCCGGCTCCGTGCGGAAAGGTCACAGCCGGGCGAAACACTTACTCTTGGCGACCTCGAGGTCCTTATCCAGCTGCAGAACTTTCTGGTTGGACTCCTCCTAAAGTTAAGAAAGAAGAAATCAGACTCAACTCGCGCCAGCTGTCGCAGCCGGTCCAAGATAATTCGAAGGGACTAAACACGAGGGCGTACCTGAAGCAGCTCCAGGAAGCGATCGAAGTCCCCAAGCTGGACCGCCAGCTCCTTCCGGATCTCCAGGGCAAACTCCAGCGGGTCCCTAGGCCTCGGGCCCCCCGGCGTTAGCAGCAATGGAGGGATCAGCCGGTACAAGCTGCAGCTGCGAGGAAACAGCGGCACCCTTGGCCTTCTCCCCGGCCGCAGGCGCCGCCTGTTTCCCCGTCTTCTTCCTCGCTGCCGACTCGGCCCTCTTCGTAGAAGACGACGTGCCGGCCTTCTTCGGCTTCAAAGCGTCCATCGCTCCGACTCCGGCTGCCCCCGGGGCATCACCGGCTTCTCCGACCTCGCCTCCGCCTGGCGGCGGGACCACCTCGACAGCTTGGGGGCCGACCGTCTGGGCCCCCACATCTGGCGCAGGGGTTGCTCGCGCTGCTCCCCTCGTCCACCCCCTGCTCCTCCGCCGCCCCCACGGCCGAATTCACTAGCGCAGCCGGCACAGCGACCGTCTCCGCGCCTCCGCCAACGGTCAAAGACCTCGTCGCCCTGCAGAAAACACGAAGATTCATCCACCAAGACAAGTTCGCTAGAAAGAGCAAGCAACATAAGCACTTACCCGCGCACGTTGGTCGAAACCCGTCTCGGCCGCTTCTTCATCATCGGCTCCTCGTCGTCCTCCTCCTCCTTCAAGCTAGTTGTAGTAGCCGGCTTCGTCCTCTTCTGGTGAGGGGCCGAGGTCGACCCCGCGGTCTCTGCACTCTCAATACTCTCAGTGTCTGAGAGATCAATGACGACCACAGGCTTTTTGATTTCATCAATGCTCGAGCTAGAGGCAACCGGCTTACCTCGAGCAGCCGGCGGCGCGTCGCCCGCCCCACTGCCACCAACCGGCGCCTGAACAGCCGACGCCGCGTCCGCTTGATCATCCTCGACGCGGCCGCCGTCCCCTCGGGCGCCCTCGTCGTCATCGCCCCCAGCGTTGCCGCCACCCTCTGCCGCGGCGACCTCCTCCTCACCCTCCGACTGGCCCTCACCAGGCGCAGCCGTCTCCAGCTGGATGTTCGGCCGAAACTGGGGGCCGTTGGGCCCGTCCTCAAGCTGGATCTTGAAGAACCGTGCAGCCGGTTTGGTGAACAGCCGGCCAAAGCATAAAAGGAATAGCGCGAAAGCAAGCAGAGACAACGTACCTTGGGCGCCCGCTTCCTGCGTGTGTATGGTGTTTTGCCGTATGTCCAGTTCGCCGCCACCCTCTCCTCCTTGGCGATGTGCCGGAGCCAACCATTCAGAGTATCCAGCTTCCACCTCTTCCAGGTCAGCCGGGTGGGATCGAGGCGCCCGTCCAAGTAACAGATCTTGTGAGATCTGTGTTGCAGCGGCGCGATCCGGTTGTAGAGCCAGCAAAGGGTCGGGTCCCGGGTGGTCAGCCCATCCTTCTTGAAGAGCTCCTCGATCCGGTCGATCATCTTGTCGATCTCCGTTTGGTCGCCGAGCTTCTTCAGGCCCCAGTTGTCCTTCACGGGCATGACCGGCTGGAAGGCCGGCAGGCGGATGTGGTCCTCCCCCACCTTCAAGTTGCGGACGTAAAAGTACGTCCGCTGCCATTCTTTCACCGTGTCCGGCTTCTTGAAGGCCGGCAGCTTCGACTGCGGTCGGCGATAGACGATCGCGGCCCCGCAGTCGACGGAGCCCCTCTCCTCCTTGTCGCCAAGATACCGGCTGCGGAGGTAGAGCAGCCGGCAGAAGAGCGAGAGGTTCGGCCTAATGCCGAGCCACGCCTCGCAGATGGTGGCGAAGTAGCTCAGCGAGGCTATGGAATTGGCCCCGAGGTGGTGCGGCTGCAAGCCGAAGGTATGGAGGAAGCTCTGCAAGAACTGGCTCACCGGCAGCGCGAGCCCGCGGTCAAAGTGATCCATGAAGACCACTGCCTCACCGGCGTGCGCAGCAGGGACCACCTCGCCGTCCGCGGCGAGGCGCACCCCCACGCGCTCCTCCGTCGACAGAAGCCCACGCGCGCGGAGGTTCCCGATGTCCTCCATTGTGATGTGCGAGCCGCGCCATTCGTCGCCGTCCTCGTTCCCGTCGGCCATCTCTGGCTCCAGCGTGTCGGGGGAGGAGCTCCGCGGTGTCGGCGTCGAGTGGTGGTGGCCCGTGGTCGCCACGCCCGCAGAGTTCTCCGCACTGGAGAAGAAGAAGGAGATGGAGAGGGGCGCGGTGGATGCGGTGGAGTGCTCGGGAGGGCAGAAGCGAGAGGGAGAATGGAGGCGAACCCTTCTCCCCGACGCCTTGACTCCTATTTATAGCGCTGCCCTCGCCGTAACCGCACCCGGAGATTGCGCCGCGTGGCGCGCAACCGCGCGTTCGTGGGCGAGATCGTGGGCGACGGTTTCGCCGCAGAAGATCCCGTCGCTGCTACGTCGCCACAGAAGATCCTACGGCGGAAATCGAGGCGTCGTCTCGACTGCCGGACGGTCGGCACATCGGTTCATTGAACACGCAGAAGCCCTCCTCGCCGTAACCGGCTGCATAGCTCCAACGTGTTCGGGGGCTAGTGACATGGGGATGAACCCTGGTGCCTAAGGACTCACAGAAGATCCCGAGTGAAACGCAAAATCAAGTCTGGCCGCCTCCGGCTGGCCGGCTCGGCTGAGTCCGCCTGCCCCGAGCGCAGCCGGCCTCCGCCTAGCCTATCGAAGCACAGCCGGGCGGCATGGGCAAGAGGAACTGTAGGCTCGTCATCATCACGATTCTCAGAGACAAGCAGATAACGACAAACGACGCCTGCCTTATGCGACCAAGGTCAACGGCAGCAGCCGGATGACCGGCTGCTACTTGCCTACGAAGAACAGGAGACAAGGGCCCGTGTCGGGCGGGCGCCGGGGCCATGCCCGGCTAGCCCTCCATGTCGCCCAGGCGTGGGCTAAAGCGAAGTCTAGCCCTACGTCTCCTACAGTGCCTAGGAGATCCGGCAAGCGGGAGACACGGAGCGCCGGCTAGCACGCTGATGGCCCTTCACGTAGTCACCTGCGTGAAAAGTAAATGGTTAGGTTGAGACTCCAAGTGCAGAGTGTGTAGTAAGTGGAAGACGTGTTTTCCCCACGAGGGGTGACTCGAGGGTTTAATATCGAACTCTCGGGGAATCAGTAGTGAAGATTTATCTTTCCTATCCTTCTTTTGGTTACCTACAAAACAAAGTAAATGTTTTGGTCCTCAACCTCACCTAGTGGTTGTCAAGCACAAGGTGTGAGAATGATATCAAGATAATATGCAATGCAAACAAGAAATAAATATGCAATGGTGGTAAATAAATATGCAAGGATGGTGGTAGCAATGATAAATGATATTTTTGGGTTTTATATGATGAATGCAAGATGTAAAAGTGTTTTTGTATTTTCGGATTTTTAAATGGCAGAAAATGGAAAAGTGGTAAAAGTGTTGGAAAGGTGTTTCTTATGATTAAAAATGGACCGGGGTTCATGGTTTCACAAATGCACTCTCTCTTTAATAAAGTGGTAGACAATGGAACACTAGAGTTGACATATGAGATTGCAACACAACAGTTTAATGACAAGTTATAATTATATGGGCATCACGTCCTAACATAGAGACCTTTTGGTTATTAGTCTCTCTTATACTCCACCAAGATGCGAACTAAATCATAACACCTCAGTAATTAAGATAACTCAGAGTATAGCAATAAGTATCATGACATGAAGTTAAAATAAGAACATGCTAGATCTAGTCATGGAGAAGTGGCAATGGTCACACCCACATCTCCGGTAGCATGGTATTTCTTTTTATCCCTAGTGAGGCAACAAAGTAAGGTAAATACCCAAGTGGATCGCAGAACTTTCTCTCACGTTCACTGCACTAGCCACCCCCCGTTACTCCAACTAATGCACACGTTCCCCCTCACACGCTCTCATAAACATGCTTGATCATGACAAGTAAATAAGAACGGGGTACATAATATGCATCTACTTTCATAACTGAAACAAAACCATTGCAATCTCAAACATATATTAACTCATAAAAAGATCCACCACAAAGGTATTACATAGATGACCGTAATCATGTTCAGCAGCTCATACGGTACTAATTAGTGAAGCTCAAGAGAGAGAGATACATAAGTTACTTCCACAAACCCATAGTCCAGAGGTGGACTACTCCCTCTTCATCATGGAGACGGTGGAGAAGTCGTTGGAGAAGATGGAGACCACGCCGGCAGCGCCCCGCCGGAGTTTTCCCCCTCCAATCTGCAGCTCCAGGTCTCTGTTTCGGTGTTTCTGTGTTTCTGCGGCGCTCCTTCCAGAGAACGTCGGGGACTATTTTTATAGGCTTTTTAGGTCAAAACGGAGTCGGTGGAGGAAAGATCGACGGCAACGGAGCTCGAGGCCCAATGGGGGTCCCACGCCCAGGTACTGGCCGCGTGGGCCCCCCTTTTGGCCCTCGGGCCTCCGCTTGTTCGCTTCCTTCGCTCCCAAGTCTTCTTCCTTCCAAAAACTGATGCTCGTAAATTTCCAGGTCATTTGGACGTCGTTTGGGTCCCTGAAACATTAAAATATAGAAATAGGGTTTTCTGCCTGCGCAGGGTTAATTCCATAAAAATAGGAAACATATCAAATATTCCCAAAATCATTATAAAACAGTGATATAACCCTTATATGATGCAAATATGACTGGAATATAAGTAAATAATGCAAAGTTCATGTATGCATTTTACATGCATCAACATCCCCAAGCTTAACCTATACTCGTCCTCGAGTATGAAGGTGATAAAACTAACATGGACTTTGCAATTTAATACTATCAATGGATATCAAAGATGATTACTATTGCTACATAGAGTCAAATGATTCATTCTTAAAAGGAGTAGCAATATGCAAGATAGTTTATGAAGTGATATCAAGTATTCAATGCAAGGATGTTCAATGATAATTCACAAAGTGTAACATAAGAGAAAGTACTATGGACCACATGTATGCATAATAATAAGTAAGAACATCCTACAATGGTCATAGAGTATTGATGAAAATCTGAATATAAAAGGTGGACACTTTGGAAAGATATATATGAGTAGAGGTAAAGCATGAATAAATTTCATCTAACTTCTGAACTTCTCTACTTAAGTCAATGATTGTAATATGGTAATCCTTGGTGTCAAGCTCTCATTCCCCTATCATAGCATCTTGAATGATTAAGTTTAAAGTGAAAGCAATATGAGTAGTGTGCTTGACAAAGTACAGGTTGAAAGTCTCATGCCCCTTGAATACAAGTACCTACTCCATGTGTTACTCAACTTGGAAAACAAAGCAAGTTCAAGTTAAATATCATTGTAAGTAATAATAGTATCATTAAGAGCGTCAACTGGGGTACCTCTTGTCCCAGGATATGGAACAAGCCCATATCAAAATGACAAGACAAACAAACACAATGAACAATCTCAACACCCTTTTTATTTACCATTGGATAGCTTTTTATTGTAAGGTGTATCACAGAAGGTTCACCATAGCATGTAAGTAAATTTCCACCATGAATGATGCATGGCTTAGATTAGCGGCCCAGGCGTCTCTCTAACCATTTATACAAACTCATTTAAACTCACTTCATTTCCACATTTATTTCACCCATGGTAAGCATCCATAAACAAAAGTACATGATATCAACTAAATGAGATGAAGTGCATGTTGAAAGCTTGCCATGTGACAGCACATATGAGCTAACTCTCAACCAAAGACATTTGTCAAGTCCACAACATCATAATTTTAATCACAATGGGTCATATTTTATTTATGCAATGAAAGTAAAGTGTGCATCAAGTTCGAGAGAGCTATATAACCAACTTTTCCCACAACAATAACAACATAAGCATTTTCATTCAGAGGTATAGATAACACAAATATCATGATAAACATACTCGGAATAGCATAAAGCTAATAGGTAGATATGGTGGACTCACTGGAAAAACTTTGGTTGAAGGTGTTGGAAACAAGTTTTTGCTTGTTGGAATTTTTGGGCTAGCAAGAGGGAGAAAGTTGACCATCTAAATGCATGCATGAGTGTCCATAGAACTAACTAATCCATGTTAAACAAGGTAAATAACATTTAGCATCAAAACATGAATAAAAGATAGCTCTTGATAAAATACTTGCAAATTACTCATTAACAAGCTCATGAATCATGCAACTATATGTATCTTTTAAAATCAACTCAACATCCCTTTTCCCAATCTTATAATAGCATCCAACATAATTCAACCCAAATTTCCAGTAGCTCTCTCATATATAAATGATAGTGTGGTGGTCTCACAAAATAAAAATCAAACCTAAACAAACAAAAAGACGCTCCAAGTTTATGCGATAAAGTGTTTCGATCGAAAAACAGAAGTTAGACGTGTGCAAACCGAGAGTGTGTAGGTCCAGTGGGGTTGTCTTCACATCCCCAAGCTTATGGTCTTCACCATCCTTGGATAGCTCTTGGTGCATCTCCTCTAATCCCTGTGAAAAAACTTCAAAACACCGTTTCTCCCATTTCTTTTTCTGTGGGGCATTAGTAGTGATAAACAAATAGATTTCTTGCTGCATATAATCCTTAGACAAAAATTCATATGAATGTCCAGAAATGTATAATGTTGTATGCCTACTCATAAACTCAATTGGATCAAAAAGATTCAAGTTAAAAGTTCTAAGCATGCATCAAACAAAATGGGACAGAATCTGTCCAGAAAAACAGCAGCAGCTAAACGTATTTTTCTACCCTACTTAACTTTGTCGAAAATTCCGAAAAAATTCATGCATACAGAGGATGAAAAGTTGCAACTACAGTTTAAATATGAGCTCATTCGGAGTTACAGAATAAGAATTAAAAATCATACCGTGCACAGATTCGTGCAGGAATAAAATCTCCGAACGCTATAAGCAACTTTTCACCAAAATGAGTAAAACTTGGCACTTTATTAAAAATTCCAGAAACTAAACTAAACTAAACACTAAGTCTCTTGTTACAGCAAGAGGACACAAAGAAAATCACAAATAAAAACAACCGGGTTGCCTCCCGTAAAGCGCTTTCTTTATAGCCATATAGCTAGGCTTCTTACTTGATGTTTATTGTGGACGAAGCTCATGAGGGAGCTTGAATGATGTGTCCCTCTTCCTTGGGAAGTGTTCCATGCACTTCTTGTGTGGAAACTGAAACTTCACATTCCCTTCTTTTGAATCAATGATAGCACCTGTAGTACGAAGAAAAGGTCTTCCAAGAATAATTGGACTAGAGGTTTTATTCCCCATATCCATGATTAGAAAATCAACAGGCACAAATGTCATATGTAACTCTACCATAACATCACTTACTTTTCCTAAAGCATGTTTAATGGAATCATCAGCAAGTGCAAGTTCAATAGAGCATTTTTCAAGATTTTTCAATTCAAGTACTTCATATAGTTCTTTAGATAAAACAGAGACACTAGATCCTAGATCAAGTATAGCATGGTGTGTCTCTTTTCCAATGGTTACTAGGACTTTGGGAATCCATACATCCCCAAGCTTAGGTGGTATCATAGCCTCTTGGTTGTACCTAGCAATCTTTTCTTTCAAGACATGATTAGCAATATAAGAACCAAAACCAGCTTGGTTAACATGGAAGGATCACTTGCAAATTTTTGTAAGATAGATATTAATTCATGCAAGCTACAATTCTCTAAGTCAAGCAATGGATCCTTTACTTCACTAAGCATTTTAACTTCTCAACTTTCTTTTCTAACTCAATCAACATAAGAGATTCATCATGTTCAGTTTCGTTAACTTCTTCTTTTAATCCAACAAGTTGAGACATAAATGGCAACAAATATTCAGGATAGTTCAATAATTCATCAAGAGTTTCCTAAAGTAAGAGGAACATTTTCAGCAATATTAATAGAATTCATTCCAACCACAGGTGGTGCTTGTGGTTTCCCTGCAGACATACTCAATAAAGTGGCTTGGTTATCAGCTAGTTTTGACAAGGCTTTGTCTAGTCCTGCAGTTTGGAGTTGTAAGCCTTTAATATCAGAACTAATAGAAGCAACAGACTTATTCAACTCTTGTATCATGGTATTATGACTAGCAACTTGTTCCATAAGAATTTTATTAGCCTCAAAATTATCATTACGTGGTGGCATAGGCTTCCAATTATCACTAGCATTAGGATATGGAATAGAAGGACGGTTGTTGGGAACATATGGGGGTTTATTATAAGAGTTATAATTGTTGTTACCATACCCATTATTACCATAGTTCCTAATGAAGTTGACATCAATATTTTCAGGATTATTACCAACTAGTTCTTGCAAAGGCACATTTTCAATATTTTGTTTATTAATGAAAGCAAGAATAGTATCCATTTTAGATGACAAATCATTTGTTTCTTCTATGGAGTTCACTTTCTTAGAAGGATTAGGTGCTCTATCAGTATGCCATTGACTATAGTTTTGCAAAATACTTTCCAATATGTTCTTAGCTTCTACTATAGTTTTTCCCATAAAAGCACCTCCAGCAGCAGAATCAAGAATATTTCTAGACATGTAATTTAGACCATTGTAAAAAGAGTGTAATATGGTCCATTCGTTGACCCCATGTGATGGACAAGTTCTAAGCATAAGTTTAATCCTATCCCAAGCCATAGCAACATGTTCATTTTCATTTTGCCTAAAAGAAAGAATGTTGTTTCTATTTTGCAAAATTTTAACAGGGGATAGTATTTCTTAATGAAAGCTTCTTTTAAATCATCCCAAGTTTTAATGCTATCAATAGGTAATGAATGCAGCCACTCTTTAGCTTTTCCTCTAAGTGAGAAAGGAAATAACTTCAGTTTTAGAATATCACTTTCCACATTTTTAAATTTCTGCATGTCACATATTTCAACAAAATCATGAAGATGCATAGAGGCATCCTCCATAGCACTACCGCCAAATTGTTCCCTAGTTATCAAGTTCAACAAACTAGGACTTACTTCATAACTCTCAGCATTTATCTTAGGTGTGGCAATGGGCCTAGCAATAAATTGATCATTTGGAGTGTTTGTGTAATCACACAACTTAGTTCTTTCTCCCATTTTAGCAAGTTTTTATGTGTTTTTTAATTTTTTATGCAAAACTGAAAATAAATATGCAAGACAATGACAAAACAAGATAAATTGCTTTGAAGGTAAAGATGGATAAGATGATGCTCACGTAGGTGCAACCTCCCCAAGCTTAGGTGTTAGCACAAGTTGGTGATGAAGTTGACTTGGTGAGATATCCTTGGATAAACCGGCACCAGAAAACAGAGCTAGTGCAGGGGACCCTTGGATAAACCTTTCAGCAATGATTCCCCGGCAACGGCGCCAGAAAACAGTCTTGATGGCCCTTCACGTAGTTACCTGCGTGAAAAGTAAATGGGTTAGGTTGAGACTCCAAGTGCAGAGTGTGTAGTAAGTGGAAGACGTGTTTTCCCCACGAGGGGTGACTCGAGGGTTTAATATCGAACTCTCGGGGAATCAGTAGTGAAGATTTATCTTTCCTATCCTTCTTTTGGTTACCTACAAAACAAAGTAAATGTTTTGGTCCTCAACCTCACCTAGTGGTTGTCAAGCACAAGGTGTGAGAATGATATCAAGATAATATGCAATGCAAACAAGAAATAAATATGCAATGGTGGTAAATAAATATGCAAGGATGGTGGTAGCAATGATAAATGATATTTTTGGGTTTTATATGATGAATGCAAGATGTAAAAGTGTTTTTGTATTTTCGGATTTTTAAATGGCAGAAAATGGAAAAGTGGTAAAAGTGTTGGAAAGGTGTTTCTTATGATTAAAAATGGACCGGGGTTCATGGTTTCACAAATGCACTCTCTCTTTAATAAAGTGGTAGACAATGGAACACTAGAGTTGACATATGAGATTGCAACACAACAGTTTAATGACAAGTTATAATTATATGGGCATCACGTCCTAACATAGAGACCTTTTGGTTATTAGTCTCTCTTATACTCCACCAAGATGCGAACTAAATCATAACACCTCAGTAATTAAGATAACTCAGAGTATAGCAATAAGTATCATGACATGAAGTTAAAATAAGAACATGCTAGATCTAGTCATGGAGGAAGTGGCAATGGTCACACCCACATCTCCGGTAGCATGGTATTTCTTTTTATCCCTAGTGAGGCAACAAAGTAAGGTAAGATACCCAAGTGGATCGCAGAACTTTCTCTCACGTTCACTGCACTAGCCACCCCCCGTTACTCCAACTAATGCACACGTTCCCCCTCACACGCTCTCATAAACATGCTTGATCATGACAAGTAAATAAGAACGGGGTACATAATATGCATCTACTTTCATAACTGAAACAAAACCATTGCAATCTCAAACATATATTAACTCATAAAAAGATCCACCACAAAGGTATTACATAGATGACCGTAATCATGTTCAGCAGCTCATACGGTACTAATTAGTGAAGCTCGAGAGAGAGAGATACATAAGTTACTTCCACAAACCCATAGTCCAGAGGTGGACTACTCCCTCTTCATCATGGAGACGGTGGAGAAGTCGTTGGAGAAGATGGAGACCACGCCGGCAGCGCCCCGCCGGAGTTTTCCCCCTCCAATCTGCAGCTCCAGGTCTCTGTTTCGGTGTTTCTGTGTTTCTGCGGCGCTCCTTCCAGAGAACGTCGGGGGACTATTTTTATAGGCGTTTTTAGGTCAAAACGGAGTCATGGGGAAAAGATCGACGGCAACGGAGCTCGAGGCCAATGGTGGGTCCCACGCGACCCCTGTACTGGCCGTGGGCCACCCCTTTTGGGCCTCGGGCCTCCGCTTGTTCGCTTCCTTCGCTCCCAAGTCTTCTTCCTTCCAAAAACTGATGCTCGTAAATTTCCAGGTCATTTGGACGTCGTTTGGGTCCCTGAAACATTAAAATATAGAAATAGGGTTTTCTGCCTGCGCAGGGTTAATTCCATAAAAAATAGGAAACATATCAAATATTCCCAAAATCATTATAAAACAGTGATATAACCCTTATATGATGCAAATATGACTGGAATATAAGTAAAAATAAAGCAAAGTTCATGTATGCATTTTACATGCATCACACGCCGACAAGCAGGAGACACAGAGACGTCCGCCGCGGGCGGGGCCCGGCACCATCGCCGGCTAGCCCTCCACGTCGCGAGGTCTAGCCCGACATCTCTTGCAGCCTTACGAAGTTCAACTGTGCCGAGGACAAGCTGCGTCACGCTGAGACACCCCTGTAGCCGACATCGGCCGGCTGGCACAGACCAGCCGGTCCCACCTGTAAGCCAGACAGCCAGGCCTATATAAGGCCGTCTGGGTGGCCAAGTAGAGGGTAACGCATAAGGAACCAGCACTTCTTCCTCCCCACTCCAGATAGCTAGAGAGAGAACTCACCGAACAGCTCGAGGAGCAACTCTGTACCGTGTCCATCGATGATAGAGAGATCGAGCAGGAGTAGGAGTTTTACCTCCTCTGGGAGGGCTCTGAACCTGGGTACTTCCCGTGTCCGCACTCCGGCGCAATCCCCGCGGGTGCCGATGCTACAGAACACTGCTCCCACACCTATCTTAGCCACCCCGTGGCATATGCCGTGTTCGATCCCACGTCAACAGCTGAGTACCATCTCGTCCAGCGTCTACGTGAGCCTGATGCCAATGGCAGCCCACCAGTACATCTCAAAGGTAGCCATCCCTCAGCGAACCCTTCCCCTGCGACATAGAGAATGTCAGGATGCAGAACACTGCAACAAACAGTTCCATTAAGACGAACTCATGCTTGAACTGCAATAATGAATCATTGATCCTGGTACATGGACTTATCCAAAATATAATACTATAACACATGCAGATGACCAAGAAAAGAAATGTTACAGTGAAATAAATGATGTACATGCAGTATGAGTATGGAAGCTTACCCTAAAACTAGTCCAATTACATAAATGACATAGGCATTTTGTGCTGTCAATCAAAATTGAAGATCTCCAATCAGACTAAATAGTGGCATGATAACTAAACCATGCACACCTCTGGTAGTGAATTAATATAGCATAACCATATTAGAACCTCATTTATGTTCAAGATTTGTCCATTATATCTCTATTTACAACCTCACTTATAACACTGTCCATATGTCCATTCTATTTCTACTACCACATTATGAATAAAGCAGACCAACATTACTATCTACAGAACACATTACTGATTATCACTTTACTCTAAACTCACATTACATGTAGTTCAATTGTTGCCTATACAGTTTACAAATGCAAGTACATAGGCCAAGCTGTACCACAGATAACAACAGATCCACCAATTTACACTTTTACATCAGATAACAACAACAGATACACCAATTTACAGCAGGTAACAAGTGAACAGCAGGCAACAAATGCAGGAATCAAGGGCCTTACCCAGCTCCCGTCGGTTCAATCCACGCTTCGGGGATGGAGGGCCCGGTACAAGATCTGATCTGAGCCATGCAAGGAGGTCACCGTCGTTGAGTTCCTACCACGACTCCGCCAGGGAGGTTGACCTCGTAGGTTCCTGATTCGATAAATAGGACGCGTTAGAAGAAGTTGAGCAGGAGGTGATGCGGCCACAAGGAAGAGTGGGAGATGGAGCAAGACGTCGCCAGGGGAGCCGGTGGTGAGCGAGGCGGTGAGAGCGCGTTGACGGTGAGGTGGGGATTCGACTCAGAGAACCGTGTCCGTCGCCGCCCTAATGGCCGGAGACCCGTGGCCGGCGTGTAGCGCCGCCACCGCAAACCCTAGGCAGGCCACGAGAGCGCCGCGATCCAGCTAGCTCGACGGAGCGCCGCACATCGAAGCAATGTGTCATAAAATGTGACCTAGTTTTGAGAAAAAATAATAAACTTATAATACAGAACATATATTTAAAAAGTGTTCTTAGAAATGACCTAGCATGAATGAAGATTCATAACTTTCAGGCCAAACGACCAATGTTATGGCGACATTCATGGCACAGTTTGTTGAAATATGCCCATATTGTGCACAAGCGTGCATCTTGGAATGGAGAACAATGTTGCCGAACAAAGTTTTCAATTTCTTTGCACAAAAAAATCATTTTCCATTTTTCGAGTGCCAAAAAAGGTTTTTTTTGTGAATAAACTACCAAATATTTGTTGCAAATTTGTAACATGGTATTTTTGTAAACATTTAGACCATATTTATGTAAAATAAAACAAATGTTATCTCTCAAAAGATTTCCATCCACCTCCCGTAAAAAAGACAAATTTAAGCCGATTCGCTAGAAGCGGGTCAAATTTGAACTACAGGTGATTCGTACTTTGCTCATGATTTTTTGAAAAATTCATTTCTAGATACACAAGTATCTTTTTCATCGGAGATACACCAAAAGTTTCGCAAGACTCAACTCCTACCTAGTAACGGTCATGCCCGCCAGTTTGACCGTATTTTGAAATGGACATAAAGAATTGAAAAAAATAAAAAAATGGGAATCCTCCGCAATGTTGTGCATAAGCGTGCATCTTGGAATGGAGAACAATGTTGTTGAATATGGTTTTCAATTTATTTGCACATAAGACTCATTTTCATTTTTCGAGTGCCAAAAAATGGTTTTTGTGTGAGTGAACTACCAAATATTTGTTGCAAATTTGTAATTTTTTAAAAAAATTAGACCATATATTGAACAAAAACAGTCCATGGTAGTCTATAATTACGCAGGACATCTTTACAAAACTTATTTGGTTGAAATTGGAGTTCAAAATGAAAATTTGTAAAAGAAAACATAAAAGACTAATAAAAAGGAACAAAAAAAAAAGAACCACCCAGCCGGCCCAGTAACTTGCCGCACCGGCCCACGGGCTCACGCCTGTTTTTGTAGCGAGTACAATATAGATAGGTTGGCTTCTGTGTTATACCATCATCACTTGGTTAGTCCAGCGGTAGAGAGCAATCCTTGAAAGGTGAGGGTCGTGGGTTCGAGCCCCCACTCAAGCAAAGTTTTGTCTTCGCCCCCACTCAAGCAGGTGGGTGCGGGTCCACATGTCAGGTATTGTGTGGCGGCCCACATGTCAGGGGCGGGACCCACTACGGTGCGGGTCCCACATGTCAGGCCGCGGAGTGGGACCCACATGTCACGGTGCTGGTCCCACATGTATCTAGGTGGGTGCGGGCCCACATGTCTGGTATGGGGCGGCCCAGATGTCAGGGGCGGGACCCACTACGGTGCGGGTCCTACATGTTATGTAGGTAGGTGGGGGTCCCACATGTCAGGCCGCGGGTGGGACCCACATGTCACGGTGCTATCCCACATGTCAGGTATGTAGGGGGCGGGACCCACATGTCAGGTAGGGCGGGGTATGGGTGGGTCCCGCATGTCAGGTCGGGGTTGGGGGCGGGACCCACATGTCAGTAGGGCGGGGTATGGGTGGGTCCAGCATGTAAGGTCGGGGTTGGGGACGGGTCCCACATGTCAGGGGTGGTCCCACCGGTCAGGTGTGTTACTGCTGACAATGGGTCTACCCGTCAGAATGACATGTAAGCGAAAATGACACCTAAGCAGTGAGACATACGCGAGACTGCTGAGTTGGCTGTCTAATCAGAGTGACACGCAATCGAAACTGACACCTAAGTAGTGACACGTAGGCGAGACTGCTGAGTTGGCGGTTAATTCATTCGAATGACCATTTAAATTGGTCGTAACTGGGTAGAAAAAAGGTTCTAGATTTGTGCTATCTGGATTATGACCAATCTATGTAAGGAGATTATGACCTTTTTGACATATTTGGTCGTTATATTTTAGGATTTAGACCCTCCAAAACAAGGTATGACCAAATTGTGCAAAATGGTCACAAATCTATGACCCATATTTTCAGGGTCACTTTCAAAAGGTCATAAGTTAGCATATTTCTTGTAGTGTTACATATGTACTAGCAAAAATAGTTTTGTAAATGGAAAGGTACACTTAATAGATCCTTGCTAATATTAGTTGTTGTTCAAATATATAACTTGCTAATGTTGAACTCAAACTAATCAATACGCTTGTTTAGTCAAGAAGAAGACATCAAAACCAATAGGTATATTATCTAAATGTGGACAAAGAAGCAATTTACAACCATAGAATAACATATATATAGAAACCCTAATTCATTGGCACAAGGACTGGTAACAAAAGGATTTATACCTTAAAGCTAGTGGGAGAAAAAGGTGTTTTCCTTAGGCCTAGCGGGTTCTGAGATGGTGGCGACGGCAAGGGTACCTCCTCCTCGGCGCCTCTTGAAGGGGGAAGGAGAAGAAGGCCAAAAGCAGACCCCAGTCGCTGGTCTTCCCATGCACACGGCCGGCCTCGTCTTCTCCTCTTCATCGCTATCGGACTATTCTTCCAGTTCACCTCCTCTTCAGTGCCACAAGATCCACCCTGAAGAAGGGATGAGGAGAACGCTGGATGCAAACCCTGTCACCGCTCCTCCTATTTTCGTCGCTAACCTCGTATTCCCCTCCATGTCATCACCAGCCTAGCCTCTCGAGCCACCTCCTCTTCAGCGCCACCATATCCGCCCAAAGAAAGCAGGAGGAGGCCTGATTCAGATCATGTCACATCTCCTCCTACGCGTGATGCCGGCCTCATATTCTCCTCCATGTCATCGCGAGCCTCAACTACCGGCAAGTTACTCCTTGTCCTCTCCCGACGGGGCTACTACCGTGAGATCTACCGTCATACAGAATTAAAGATCGGTGATAGTATGGGCAGAATGAGAGGGTTACGTTATTTCTAGTGGTTCTGGGGCATTATATATCCACTTAATCATCAACAATGGTTCAAACAATAATAGACTGCCCGTTTACATTGTGATTGAGAAATTTTTCGCCATGTGCATATATTAACTTCATGTCTTTATAAAGGGAAGGGGTTGGTGTCTTTATGGTTGATCAAGATGAAACCTGCAACCACCATCAATCCAACCATCAATCAGATCTTGCTTCAACATTTTGGTAAAGAGGTAAAAAATGAGGACGTGTCTTTCTTATAAAATATTATTGAGCATTGTAAACGGTATGTATGAGCTAGAAAGAAATTATGTAAGTAAAAAAGTTCAAGTTCTAAGAGTCAAACCATTTTTAATGCATAAATTCATACAATTTTTTTATTTGTTAGAGTCTTGCTTCACGAGATGGATTACGAGGAAGGACCGAACAAGAAGTGCACATTCGCTGGAGAGGCATGTATTTCACGTCTCCTTTAAAAACATAATGTTTTGTAGGAAGATATAATAAATATTGTTTTGATATATATGGAATCATGGTATGCCACAATCTGAGAGTTGATGAGGAGGATGTCTAGAAGGAGGAATCTTTGGAGCTAGAAGGATCTGACCTAGACATATATGGTTCTCTTGATGGAGGTACTTCAAGATAGTTCCATACCGATAAAAATGATAAGCTAAAGGGTAAAAAAGAAGAAGAATGCATCAAAGACGATGAGGATGAAGACCCTCCATAGGGATCACCTGATTGTGATATAAAATCCGTAAAGATAGTAAGGGTCTCTGATATAGTCATTATCATCTAAGGGTCACATATGGTTCTCATAAGACTAAGATTTTTCAATACATAGCAAGCGTTAACCTATAGCCATCAGGTTATTTGGTTACATGTGTCTTCTTTAACCTGCAGCAGAATGTCATTTACCGCATCATCCAGTCACACCAGTTAACACCGGGGTATGTTTACATCAAGATGCACCCAAAGATCTGGTGAGGTTTCATGGTGAAGGGGATCATGTGCAGAAAACAAAAAAATTCCTAACAACGATAACCTAAATAGCCAGAATCTATTACTATGCAGATATAAAGTAACGGAGGGAACGGTGTACATACCCTTGTAGACCATAAGCGTCGACGATCAAAAGATCTGTTTCAATGACGACGCGTGATCAAGGCGGGCGGCGAAGATGATGGTGGTGCCGACCTCAAGGTCGTGTAGACGAACCTCTCCAAGTGCCGCAAGTGTAGCACCTTGTAGCTCTACACATATACGGTGTAGACGACGACCTCCGGGCTCCGATCCAGCAAAGCAGCGGAAGCAGAAGACTTGGATCCAGCAGCACGACGGTGTGCGTATGGTGGAGAGAACTTCTCAATCCGTGCGTAGCTCCAATTGCGGAGTCACGTCTTAAACGGGTGAGAGAGAGAGGAAGGATGCATTTTCCAAAGGCAATGGGCACCCCTATATAAAGGAGGATGGAGGGGTGTCATCCTTGGTGGCTTAGCCATGTGGGACTATTCCCACATGGCCAGCCGCACCAAGGGGTGCGTCGGCCCTAGGTGGGCCCCATTCGGCCCACCTAGGGCAGCCCCCTCCCAGTTCGCACCAAGGGGGGAAGTCCCCCCCCCCAATGGGCCTTTTCCCTTTGGTCAAGGCCCATTTAGATGGGCTGCCTTTGAAAAATCCGAAAATAATTAAAATAAATATATTTAATCTTTAATTACATTAATTAATATTAAATACATATTATCTAATTTATTCCGGCTCCGAAAACCATTTCGTTGCCCTCCGAACTCCATCGGATATGTCCCAGAACCATTCCGGAACCCTTCTCTATTTTCTCTTCGATGTCCAACCTAATTTAAACCGTCGTCTACCCTTAAGTGTGCCACCCTACGGTTCGAGATCACTCGAGACATGATCGAGACATTTCTCCGATCAATGACTAACAGCGGGATCTGGAAACCCATGATAGCCCCTGTGCGTCCACGAATATCTTTGTCATCTGAACCTTAAACGTCAAGTTTCATACCTTTTGCCTGGCGATACTTAGTTTGCCCGAGACTCGATCTCCGGTATCACGATACCTAGCTCGATCTCGTTACCGACAATACTATCTTTACTCGTCTGTGATATTACATCCTCGTGACCTAGTCACATACTTGCAAGCTCTTTGATGCAATCTCACCGAGTGAGCCCAGAATATCTATCCTTCTATGTGGATTGGCAAATCCTGCTCTTGATCATACGCCTCAACCTATTCCTTCGGATACCTGATATGCGACACCTTTATTGTCACCCTATTTAAGATGCAACGTTTGATGCAATCAAGGCACCTTCCAGAGATAGTGATTAAATACCATCTCACGGTCGAAGGTTTGAGTACTTCGTTCTCCTATATATTGGGTGTGTGTCCATCACATCATTCATCTAATGACATGACTCCATTATCTGTTGATCTCAATGGACTAGTAAAGAGGCGACTAGGGACCTGGTTGTTTACATACCACACGTGTATTAATGTTTCCGCTTAATATAGTTATAGCATGGTATAAAATATATTATGAACAATCGAGATATGACAAATAAAATATCTTTATTAATTGCCTCTAGGGCATATCTCCTTCAGTCTCCCACTTGCATTAGAGTACAATTTAATCTAGTTTACAACTGGTAAAAGCTTAATACCTATAGCAACCTGGTGTGTATCATGCTTGTCTCGTGGAAGAGGAATTTAGTCAATAGATCTGCCACATTGAGATCTGTATGTACTTTGCAACACTTCTATGTCACCTCGTTTGACATCATCCCGTATCTTATGATAACGGTGAAATACATGTTTGGCGATGGAGTGAGACTCGAAACTTCGCGTAGCATGGGCCTTAAAAGTCTAAGAGATTTATTCAGGGAAACCACGCATGCTCGGGAAAACTGCTCAGTCCAATCACACTTGCTACATCTGAAGTAGCCATATATTCCTATACATACCTATGTAGATTATGCGATAGTGCATATGCAACTTGTAATACCCTGATTTTTTAGTAGATTAATTAATTTGATTAAAATAAAATTAGCTTTTCATCAGTTTAATTGTGCTAACCTTTTGTGTTTAAGTAGTTTTTAATTTGTGTATGCAATAGAAAATAGAGGAGTTGATCACCTGATTTGTTTGTGCATGCATCGATGCTTCAAGTGTGTAGTAGTCAGGTTGCTCCTAGTACGTGCATGCATATACAATCTGGCCCATGCATGCATGACGTGAGTGATTATGGCTGCAAGGTCAACGTGGCTTTGTCCTAGAGGAGCTCAGGCTGTGGTGGCGATGACCGATTAGCTAGTTCTTGCGTGGATTTGTGCATGCCCAGGGAAAACTGAGTCAGCTCGTCCGTGTCGCTCAAGGAGAGGAAGCAAATAGGAGCTGGACACGTAGCTGATCCGTAGGAACGAAGGATGCCTAGATATATATTTAGCTCAGCAAAGCGGTTAGATATTTTAGCTGCACCAGCGATGGAGTCCTATAAATAGATGTTGCTGCTGCACCCAACGATCGAGAGCGTCCAATTGAAAGGGAGTGAGACCAGAATCAGTGAGAGAGGAGGCGAGCTTATGTGTATAGGTTGGAGATAGAATTAGGAGCCGATCGAGAAGAAATACACAAGAGGGCGACGTGCTGGTGCTGCTCATCCTAGTTTCTTCGACGCTGTTAGAGAAAGAGAGGAGTGAACCACGGCAAGGCGCTGCAGAAACAAATACAGAGTGAGAGGGAGAAGGTACTAGAAGGCGACGGCGGCAGAGCTCTCTGGCCGCCGGCAGCGGAGGGCTTGATGGTGGTATTCTATTGGCGTCTTGGCGTACGTATATGAAATCGTTTGCCGATTCTAGCTGGTCTTGGAGCGGTCGGCTAATCGTATGGGAGCTGACTATATGCGATGTTATTGAGTGCTACGACACAGTTTACCGAGGCAAGCTCTTCCTACAACTCTCGTATATTTTTGTAGAGTATAATTTGCTTTGAATATGCGTGATACCCTGAGTGGTACGAACTTTGTGTTGATATACGTGGCTAATGCGCTGGTGTCGTTACGGTGATGGATCCGTAGGAGCCACCGGTACGAGCCGGGCTTAGCACATGAACTCGACATGTAAATGAACACAACGTTTTTATAAGCAAACTTGGTGTTACGAAGGTGATCGTATTGTACCGGTCACAGTACAGGTATGGGACTGTCTGAGTTCTCCGTGAGGTGCGGCCCTTGAATGGAAAGTGTCGGTGATGGATCCGTAGGAGCGATCGACATGAGTAGGTCAGGGTGTCCGGTGTCTGAGCGGGTAAAAGGGCTCTGCTCGTTCTGAAATCCTGTGTGGTTCTGGGCGAGACTGTCGATTTCGGAGTACCTCTCTTAAGAGTGTAAAAGCGTGGAATTTCACCCCTGTGATTTCCGGGTAGGGAAACTCACTTTCATGTGTGGTACCATGCTTTTTAAACTGATTAAGAACTTAACCACACAATGGATTTACTTGTATTTCGAAAACCTAGTGTATTTTACAAAGTATATGAAAGTGTATGAATTGTTTGCTGAGTATAACTCGTGTTGTACTCACCCTTGCTATCCTTTGTTTTTAGTTGCAGTATCAAAGTTCGCAGCGGAAGAAGTGATCGTTCGAGGAGTAGGCTGGACCAGCTGGGTGGGAACGTGTAGAGAATCTTTTTATTCTCATATATAATATTGTAAAAATGAGTAAAAGAGCTGCTTGTGATCCACTATGCTGTTTTATGCCTGCTTTTCTAGCCTTGCGCGTGTATAGACTTTCGGGTCTATAAGCGCGCGGCGGCTGTCATTCTACCGGGCCGGGTCTCGGGATGTGACACAACTTCGCAAGCTAACACTGTCTTTCTTCAAAACAAAGGACTTCTCCTGTATGAGATTTCTAGTCGTATGGGTCAGTGTCATAACTTGCATCATCGTAACCCTTTTACGGCAAGTTTTTTTTTTCACTCTCACCCCGTACCAGAAAACATATCCTCAGTTCTCTTTAGACACTGAAGGATATACTTAACGTTTGTTCATTGATCCACCCAGGGATCACTCTAGAACCCGTTCTTCAACCAAGAACTTGGGTCACACCAAGTCGAGCTTTCACTATGATAGAATCTATGGCTGAGGCATAGAGAATGTCTGACATCCTTTTTCCTTTCATTAGCTATCGCTGAAATGCCAAGATAAACTTAATATTTTACCTAGTCATACAAGCATGAACCTTTTTTTTCGCTTTATCTATGCTGAAACACTTCAGAATCTTAACCTAGGAAAATATTCCGACCTAATGTTATTAAGCCCCTTTTGATCTATACAAATTATAGACCTGATGCCTAATACTCTTAACTTCATTGATAGAAAATTTAATCACTTAAATAATTATTTATACTTTACTAGAGGACCTATATCATTCTCAATATTTCATTACATATAAAGTTTGGAATGACACCTAACTCCCACTCAAATATGCCTACCGCATATAAGACCAGGGAATTTCTTTTAGCTCCCACTCAAATATGCCATTCACATATAAGATCAAGAAAAGCTACTTAGCTCTCACTCACTTCTTTGTAAATGCAGGTTTCTTCAATTATTTTGGACGACTCCAAAATCCTTTGATCACATTATCAAATTGAAGATTCCAGCTCCGATATGCTTGCTTCAGCCCATGAATTGACAACTGAAGTTTGCATACGTGTCTAGCATCCTTAGGATCACCAAACCATCTCGTTGTATTAACTATAACTCTTTCTTAATGTTACCATTAAAACATGGCTTCTTTATCCATCTATCAATTTCATAATTTGAAATTGTAGTAATTGCTAAAACAATCCTAAATAGACTTAGGCTTCGCCACGTGAGACAGAATCTCGTTGTGGTCAACTGTTTGAATCTGTCAAAACTGTTTTGCGACAAATCGACCCTTTTCAGTGTCTATTTTCTCATAAAATTCTATTTTCTCTTAACGGCCCATAGGGCATCAAGAAGATCTACCCAAGTCAGTACTTGGTAATCGTACATGGATTTTATCTTGGATTATATATATGACTCATAGCCAATTTTTGGACTTAGGTCCAACATCGCTTCTTTGTAGTTCATAGGTTTTTCATGTTCCATTAACATGACGTTCATAACAAGATTGTCGTACCACATAGTGCGGAACACATTCTCGTATACCTACGATCTTTAGTATGAGCTTAGAGCATCATGATTTTTATCATAAGCTTCCTTCCAGTTCCGGAGGACGATATCGGAACAATTTCCGTTACGCCACTCGAAGTCCGGAGAGTGAGTTCATTAACTCCGTCTTGCTCTACTTTTTTCCCCACTTATACACTTGACAAGAAACTATTTCTTGAGCAAGGTACGATCTAGCAACAAATTTGCCTTTGTCGTGAGTAATGTATCCAACTGATTTCTTAGATACACTACAAAGATGAATTTATCCGCTTTTAGGTTTGATCATATCAAAACACTAAAATACCGAAACGACAATCTAAGCTAAAAGCCATGCCATCACTCATATGGTATTGCCCCATGGATTTAGATGGTTTCCCTATTATCTAAAGTGAGTGTTTTGCTTCTACCATATGACTCCAATGATCACAATAATTCGATAAGAGATTTTATTGACCACACACTATCCGATAGAGTTTGATTACGACGTCCATGTGACGTAATTTGTGGAACTCTTTTCACAGGTCTTCCAATGATATGCCAAACTTATAACTCAAATCCTTGTTTCCTTGATCAGTATCATAGGAAATTGATTTTCTTGTTAAGTTTATTTTCCTACTTCACTTAGAACTTGTTTGAACTTCATCAAACTTTCCGGATCAACGTTTCCTAAGTGGATATCCATATATCTACTCAGAACATTCGCGAAGTTTACGAAATAAAGATTTCCACTATACGTTAAAGTACTTCATTGATCCACACAAATCCATATGCATGATTCTCAACAAGTTAGATGCCCGCTTTCCGAAAATGGTGTCTTAGTTATCTTGCAAGTGTCTTCAGTGACTCGGAGATCCATCTGAATGGAGCTTCTTCAGTGACTATAACATTGACATGACTCGAAACGGTAGTGCCACAAGAATGTGGTGTCTTTATTAAGTTTGTATCCTTTGGCATTAATATTATAAATGTGAGAGCTACTACCATCTAGATTCACATAAGAACATTCCATTCATAATTGGTGTATGATCATTAAAGATATCACTTATAAATGTAGGACAACAATTTGTCACTAACAAATATGAATAATTGTCTCGCTAGAGGCAAGACACACTTATAACAATAATGCTAACAAGCGATCAAAAGGAATTTGTTCAAATCCAAAATTAATCCAATTGGTAGATGTCAAGAGAGAGTGTCTATGGCCATCACAACATATTGCTTGCCATCATCAACACACATTGTCTCTCCATCCTCCCAAGCCACTCAAGCAGAAAATCTTTTTTCATAAAACATGACTAGTATCGAAAACTTAGTCACTGCAACGAGTACTTGTTTAGGTAAAACATTCATAACGCGTATATCATATATACACCATCATCATTGATGACTTCCCACCAATCTGTTTCATCGTCTTGATTCTTCAATACAATCAAGAATTCATGAAGGTGAACGATTCCCCTTGCATGACATAGTCTATGACAAACCATTTGCATCTGGCAAAGTTGTCTATCATCCAGTGATCGAGTTGAGCGAGGCGTCTCAATATCATCAAGTATGACTGCCACGTGCTCCTTTAATGCGAGTGTTCTCTTCCATCTTGGTCGAGAAGAAAACCTGATTTACGGCGCATACAGATCATCAAGCTCAGCGACCATTCCAAATGTTCACGATCTGTCAAGACGCACCCACAGTTCATTCTATATGGCAGAGATCATAGCATACACTGGACTATGATGGAATTATCCGCACAAAACTTGATAATCCAAATTTTCCTTCTGTTAGCGGAATCTCCGGGTTTATCTCCTATCGGGTTTTTCTATCATATAGAGCTATAAGGTTTGAACCAAGGAGTATCCTCAAGCTACGGTATAAAACTATGAAGTTTGGACCCACCTTTTAAGTTTATCAATCGCAGGAATGCGCCTAAGTTTAAAAGGGCTATCGAACAGGTTATTATCTACAAAGGTTTTTGCAAAACAAAAAGACTATATTCATAATATGAGTTCATGTTTATCTATAAAACTATAAGAACTCTCACTCAAAACGAACATCTCTCGCTTCGTTTTAGTGATTACACGATCCTAATCCGATACACTATCCCCGATCGTCACGGCCGATAGCATAGCTTCAAAGGTAGACATCGACATGTCAATCACATCACCTTATGTGACTCATGCTTAACCTTTCGGTCATTGTGTCCCGAGGCCATGTCTGTACATGCTAGGCTCGCCATAATAACCTTTAGCGTATTCGCGTGTGCAAACATGTTTTACACCAACTGTATGCGAACGATGATATGTCTGACACCCGATCGTCATGGCCTGCCTCATAACGTAGAACTTTCTTGGTGGTGCACGCTAAAGGGAGAACATTAATATTGGAATTTTGGAGGGATCATCTTATATTACTACCGCCATGTAACTAATATATAAACATATATATACACACAATATAAGATACACACAATAACATAACATCAAATGTAATGCGACATGATATGGTCCTTGCGCCAATGGTCTCCTTTGCGCCCACAGTTTATAAACAATTTACTAAATTTACCTCGACCATATCACATTGCCCCTACAAAATAAAGTTAGACGCTTTCTACTTTATCTTTTGCATATTTTACGTGGCTTAGGGGCTTTCGTAAATAGAACTGCTTCTTCCCTATGAACCTACAACCACAACAACAATCAAATATTTGACTATTTTATATCCCTTGCGGGCCCTCCATTGAAAATGCAAAGCCAACTATTGTGAGAGAGACAGACACCCGCCAGCCACATATATGGAACAAGCCATATGTCAGTTGTGGAACCAGTCTCGCGTAAGCTCGGTCCGAGCCGCTTCATCAACACAATGCCGCAGGCAAGTACAAGTGCACGCTAGAGGGTAGCAACTACAAGAACGATGCCCTCATATTCAACATGAGTTCTAAAACCGTACAACTATATCTACGCATAGATCGGCCCTGATACCACTGAAGGGGATCGTGTGCAGAAAACAAAAAAATTCCTAACAACGATAACCTAAATAGCCAGAATCTATTACTATGCAGATATAAAGTAACGGAGGGAACGATGTACATAGCCTTGTAGACCATAAACATCGATGATCAAAAGATCTGTTTCGATGACGACGCGTGATGAAGACAAGCGGCGAAGATGATGGCGGTGCCGTCCTCAAGGTCATGTAGACGAACCTCTCCAAGTGCCGCAAGTGCAGCACCTCGTAGCTCTACACACGTACGGTGTAGACGACCTCCGGGCTCCGATCCAGCAAAGCAGCGGAAGCAGAAGACTTGGATCCAGCAGCACGGCGGTGTGCGTATGGTGGAGAGAACTTCTCAATCCGTGCGTAGCTCCAATTGCGGAGTCACGTCTTAAACGGATGAGAGGGAGAGAGAGAGGAAAGATGCATTTTCCAAAGGCAATGGGCACCCCTATATAAAGGAGGAGGGAGGGGTGTCACCCTTGGTGGCTTAGCCATGTGGGACTATTCCCACATGGCCAGCCACACCAAGGGGTGCGTCGGCCAGGGCAGCCCCCTCCCAATTCGCACCAAGGGGGAAGTTCCCCCCTATGGGCCTTTTCCCTTTGGTCAAGGCCCATTTAGGTGGGCTGCCTTTAAAAAATCCAAAAATAATTAAAATAAAATATATTTAATTATTAATTACATTAATTAATATTAAATACATATTATCTAATTTATTCCGGCTTTGAAAACCATTTTGTCGCCCTCTGAACTCCACCGGATATGTCCCGGAACCATTATGGAACCCTTCTCTATTTTCTCTTCGATATCCATTCTAATTTAAACCGTCGTCTACCCTTAAGTGTGCCACCCTACGGTTCGGGATCACTCCAGACATGATCGAGACATTTCTCCGATCAATGACTAACAGCGGGATCTGGAAACCCATGATAGCCCTGTGCGTCAACGAATATCTTTGTCGTCTGAACATTAAACGTCAAGTCTCATACCTTTTGCCTGGCAATACTTAGTTTGTCCGAGACTCGATCTCCGGTATCACGATACCTAGCTCGATCTCGTTACCGACAATACTATCTTTACTCGTCTGTGATATTACATCCTCGTGACCTAGTCACATGCTTGCAAGCTCTTTGATGCAATCTCACCGAGTGGGCCCAGAGTATCTATCCTGCTATGTGGATTGGCAAATCCCGCTCTTGATCATACGCCTCAACCTATTCCTTCGGATACCTGATATGCGACACCTTTATTGTCACCCTATTTAAGATGCGACATTTGATGCAATCAAGGCACCTTCCAGAGATAGTGATTAAATATGATCTCACAGTTGAAGGTTTGAGTACTACGTTCTCCTATATATTGGGTGTGCGTCCATCACATTATTCACCTAATGACATGACTCCATTATCAATTGACATCCATGTCCATGATCAGGAAACCTTGATCATCTGTTGATCTCAATGGACTAGTAAAGAGGCTACTAGGGACCTGGTTGTTTACATACCACACATGTATTAATGTTTCCGCTTAATACAGTTATAGCATGGTATAAAACATATTATGAACAATCGAGATATGACAAATAAAATATCTTTATTAATTGCCTCTAGGGCATATCTCCTTCACATGGAGCTGTATGGTGAACGAAATATTTCATGTTGTTCTGCAAGACCCCATGAATACACACCATTGATTAAGATTGGCTAATCAGATTCTCGTCGTTTCTTAGTCATAGTAAATTAATGTCTTTCGTATGCTTACTATGTATGGTCATCACTATTTTGTTAAATGTGAAACTATTTGTTGTGATATCTACTTCCATCGGAAATTTAATGTTCACCCCATTGCCATTTTTGTTACAAACAGTTCTCAATGGACCCCCGATGCAATTAAACATCACATCGCAAGCGATCTTTTTCAGATTTCCATTTCATATATATTCGAAATGATGTTTTATGATGAACCGTGGCCGATGTTGTTTGGGTTGCGGACTGCCAAATCTGGCAGGCCTCATCGGCCACGAGTTATTAATTTTGATTGTGTGTCTTCTAGCTGTCGCTGCGCAAGATTCTTTCGGTATCTGCCAAAGGGACATAGGATAAGGAAGATAACCTTGCACGTGTTGATTGAGTTTCAGAAAACATTTGAGTAAGGGACACATGTACCACATGATGTATCTTGGATGATTCTGGAAGATCAATTCTACAAGCAACTTCACCGAAGTGAGCCAAAACAGGATAAGGGCCAGAGTATTTGAAGGATAGCTGATGATTTGCTATGTCCACGACCCTGGCTTGCACATCCGTTTTGATCTTTAAGAAATCCATGCCGCCAACATTGAATTGATGATCAATTCTAGTGTTGTTAGCTAGCTTATGCCTTGATCTTAATGTTAGAGTTATCTAAATAACTTTTAACTGAAGACATAACGACAACTCTGTTTTTGAAGCCACATGTCCACATGACCATCAGAACCTATAGTGCTAAAGGGCTGTAATCCAAAGTATCTAGGAGGATTCCCATGCATATAAAATTTCAAAAGAATTCCACATTATCGATCAGATTGTACCATGAAGCCACAAAATCTCGAGTGTGTTTAATTTTAGGATGTTGGGCTGTGGTGGCGGCCATCTAGTCATAATTTTCTAAATTCAGTTGCTAAGAATCTGATACCTAGGCGTTGTAGGATGCTAATATAAATCTTATTTAAGTCCATGATCATGTATTAGTGTTCTTCCATTTATATTGTCTATGGTAATTCATTCAGTTGCGCAAGTTTAGTGTTTGCTAGAGATTGAATCTGCTTAAACTTAAGTCATTCACTGATAAAGTTATTAAGCTTAATATAGATACTTGTTCTTGCTTCATGGATGATCAGATGCTGGGTTAGGAAATATATATGGATGGACCCTATGTATGTCATGGATCATGCACTAGCCAGTGCAATCAAAATCTGAAATGATGAAAAGGGCTAGTGCAGTCCACATATACTGTAACACCCCCTCTCATGTGCACGTGCAACCGGAAGAGAGCGACCCCACAAGTCTCACGGGTATGGCAATAGGCCTACACGTATAATGCACCATGTCACGTATCATGCACTAACCAACGCAATCAAAAGTCTGAATTGATGGAAATGGCTAGTGAAATCCGCATACATTGTAACAAGTTATATGTCTATGATTTATCCTATATTTGGTTACTCACAGAGTTAGAAAAGAATGGAATACCTATTGTTGCACTAGCATGGAAATAACTAGCTTTCGAAGCATGTGTAGGTATTGTGTTGGTGTCTATTAGACCCACATATTATTTCATAGTCAATACAATTTTCTACACTAAATTTATTTCTAATGTTATAGTAGTTATACACATTCTTATTGTTCTCACCCCTTTAGCTTAATTAGTTGATTCATTTCCTTAGAATAGAATTGATAGTAACTTATCATTGATTGAATCTCTCTATAGTATTTACCATTTTAAAGTAGTTCACATTCCATGTATATGTGAGGTGTTGAAGTGTATGGTACTTCATCTTTAGCATGAACAAAACATATAGGTGATTCATATTGGGATTTTGGTGTATAATTAATTGATGGCAGCAACATATTATTGTATAGTCTTTTTATGCAAGTGTATGTGTGTGGCTAATATGTCTGCATGTCTGGGTTGATTATCAAAGTAGTTAATTAGCTAGTTCCTCTCTTGTCCTCTCTTCTTATAATTATAAGAACAAGTTATAACTTGTATCTTTACCTATCAAATGTTGAATAATTTTAAGAGGAAATTTACTTTCTTATAAGAACATATTTCTACCAAGTTGCCTAATGCTCGATGATGACTTCACAAATTATTTATATGGAAATTCCGAGAGCAATCTTTCATACCTCTAAATGAGTAGTTCTCGATTAGTTTTGCTAGGCCTAAAGCTCCATGTGGACATTCCTAGTGTCTGTCATTTGCTCAAGTGTTACTTTATCCTAACACAACATATATCCACATAATTTGGACACTATTTATCTTTCTTTTAGATGTGTTCTTCCTATCCCTTTAGTTACACTATCTTCTCTCTCTTCCTAGTCCAACCTTGTGGTTTTGTGAAGGTTATTTTTTGGGATTTCTACACAACCTTCTTCTTCAGGAGTCTCCTTCCCCTCCTTGTGTCTTGATTTTTCTTTATAATGGCTATGTTTCCACTACTAGCTTTCTAGCCCTTCGCCGAATACAAGATTTCCCTTCTAGTTCATCTTATCCAACTGTTCAGTGGTGGTCAAGTGTGAGCTATCACTTGTGGAGATGGTAGTGCGCCCATGTATATTCATAGGATCTTGGAGTTTTGGATAAGGTGAGATTTATATGATGACTCTTGTTTTGGTTTCACGAGTATAGTTATTGTGTTTCATCCTCTCATCCATGACAATTCAAATAAGCATGAGGTGGGTCTCATCAGGTCCGCAGTTTCGATGTCAGCTGACGGAAACGAGCCTTTCTTATTGATGGAGATGGTGGCCTTGCAACAAATATTCTTCATGGTAAGTTTCATCAGCAACACTAAGGGACTTCATTTTGGTGGCGCTCTTCAAGTATTTGGCCTCGAGTTGAGACGATAACCCTATGTCGGACCATCATTAGTTGCATCTGGCAACACATGTAATTTGGTTTCTCACTTGCTAAAGACATTGTTTTGAAATTGTTTATACTCTCTGCCATGATGAAAAACTATAAATTTGGATCCGTCGATTTGGCGATGATGGTGCTTGGGCACCATTTCCTTCCTGGAGTCTCATCGTTGAGGATCTTTCTCGCAGTTTGGGTACTGCCAACGATGGTAGTTGATGTTTATATTTTGTTGCAACGGGTTCGTCACCTCGCCTTGACCTATGTGGGTCCTTAATTTTTTTTTGGATGTGTGCACTCTTGGTATCTTGACTAGCCCTTGCTATCATGCTGTTATAGAGACCAAGTGTATTTTATATCAGCTTGATGTTAATATATTATCCTTTATCAGAAAAAAGATAGCGTGAGGCTAGCAAGATTTTTAAAACTTCGAAGTTGGATGGTGTGTGTTGTTTTACGATAAACTATACTAGTATAAACATTTGGTTAGTTTCTCGCGTCTATCTGGCTAAAGAAAAAATGGTATTATAGCATGTGATAAAAAAGTACTCACTCCAATTGAAAGCACTGCTGTCTTAAATTGGGTTAGTTCAAAATTGTGACACTTGTTATGAATCGGACGTAGTAATGCTTCCGTTTTCACCACTATTTACTTGGTTGATGAAAAAAAAAGTCCTGGCCAGAAATTATTGGTTCGCCGGTGGTCGTTGGGCCAACTCGAAGGCCCAGACTTATGGTGGAGGTTAATCTGCAGGGCCGCTCAGTTATTGGAGCTGGATGGGGGGGGGGGGGCAACTTTTGACAGAGAGCCCAGGGTGGATGGGGGCAAATATGCCAAGGCGCACGCGGAATTTCACAAATTTAACCTTTTTGACAAACTTTAACCAAAAATAACCCTTTTTTGAAACTATTTTGAAATCTAACCCTTATTTGTAGCGCCCAACCACGGGGCGCTACACTCTTCTGTATAGCTCCGTGTACGGTGGCGCTACAGACGTGCCAGCGTGGCAACGCGGGGCCCAACGGGCCGAAGTATAGCGCCGAATGGGCCGGCGCTACACGTCCAGGCGTAGCGCCTCGCGCTACGGCGCTACATGTCGATACATGTGCGCTGCGCTCGGCCGCCCCAGCCCGCCCTAGCACACCGAACCTCCTCTGTTTCCTGGAAGAAAACCATGGCCGGCGGCGCCACCCCTCTCCCTCCCTCCTAAATCCCACACCCGATTCCGGCAGATCTGAAGGGGATTTCGTCCCTCCATCCTTCCCAAGGTATTTCCCCCCTCTCCTCTCAATTTCATCCACAAATTTTGACGCATTTGGTCTCTTTTTGCAACCATAGGTGAAAACCTAGTTAATCCGAGATTCGAAATTTGTATTGAAACTAGGTAATTTTGTTGGTCCTATAGCAATTAGGTAGCACGTATAATCGTTGAGAATCATGTGGAATGTTGATTTTGTAGTTCTATTTAACCGGTGGTTAGTTGTGAGGTGTATGTATTAGATGTGGTCAATTAGTTGTATTAGCAAGAATGAATGCCAAATAAAATGTTAATTCGTATGTGTGTTGTTTGTATGAGATGTGAATAGAGCACATTTATTCTTGTGAGATGCGGTAGAACATGTGTATTTGTCATGTATGTTCTATGCGAAAATAAAAAATGGTACATCTTATTACTTTTAATTTTGCATATGTGTAGGATGGAACTACTTGATGAGCAGTATGATCGTAAGCATCGTGCACGCATCATTGTGGAGGAGAAGAAGGTAACAAACATTGGCAATGTTGGTTCATACATTTAGTTGGCATGGAATTTATTGTTTGCACTTGTGTTTTGTAGGTGTTAAAACCACTTCGTCTTAGGTCTCACGAGGTATCAGACCCCGGGAAGATGCCATACGATGAGAGGTACACCCCGTACATCAAGAAGCTGAGGCTCCTTCCGTTCATCCAGCTTGTCTCCCGGTCGACAGTGAACATGAATCCTTCCGCCATCAGTGCCCTTGTTGACCGGTGGAGGCCGGAGACACACTCTTTTCACCTCCGCACCGGGGAGATGACCGTGACTCTCCAGGACATGTCGATGATCCTGGCACTCCCTATCGATGGTACACCTATTTGTTTCAACACAAATTCAGAGGGATGGCGAGCAAATATGGAAGCCATGATCGGGGCTTCACCTGAGCTGCATGCCGACCCCAAAAAGAATAGAACACCCGCTGGTGCTACATTCAATTGGATACGTCTGAATTTTGCCCATTGCCCCGATGGTGCCAATGACGATGTGATTCAGCGGTATGCACGCGTGTACGTGTGGTATGTGATCTCCCGTTCCCTGTTTGCTGACGGCAGTGGCAGGACCGCGCCGTGGATGTGGTTGAAGGCCTTATCTTCTTTTGAGTCAAATCTGAGTTGGGGTTCAGCGGCACTGGCATACTTGTACCGTCAGGTAATACATTACACATTGCTGTGCATTTAGCATCTCTCCAACAAGTTTATTATTGTTATGTGTTTGCCTATCTTTGTAGCTGGACGATGCGTGTCGCAGGGGCGAAGACCAGTCCTGCATAGGTGGCCCGCTGCTCCTACTTTCTGTTTGGATGTGGGAGCGCTTCTCGGTTGGAAGGCCAAAAAGGATGCAATGGCAGGTTTGGAACGACCATCGCGACGTGTTGCGTTATCCTACTTGGGCGTACGTTTGGGACGTGGTTCAGGAGTTCAACGGCGACACGGAGAAGGAGTACGTGCGGTACACCAACGAGTTCGACGAGCTAACACCCGAGCAGGTATATCATCTACTTGTTCATTTATAGAAACTCCGTACCCTAATTTGTATTCACCCCTAATTGTGCCCATTATGTGTAGGTGACATGGCAACCATATGGTTCGGGAGACAAATTGGGATACAATATGGAGTTCACGTTGAACCCTATGTGCATGGCGGAACAACATCTTTGGCTCTTGAAGTCCCCAATGATATGCTTGTATGCCGTTGAGTATCACTTGCCGCATCGAGTGATGACCCAATTTGGTTTATTTCAGACTACACCGCCGGAGTGGAAGGACACTAAGTTTGCGCTTCACTTGTGAGAGTTCATCATTTGCTACTACCGTTTGTACCACATGATATTGACGATACTAACATTGTTATTTTTTTTGGTGAAGGTTGAACAACCGAAAAAAGTCGGAGAAGGTGAAGAAATGGGACAACACACATAAGAAGTACATTAAAAAGTGGAATGCCCATGTGGCGGACGCAAAGAAACATATTCGTCTTATAGCCAACCATCCACCGTACGATCAAGGTGCTTTCGACAACTATCTTGCATGGTTTACTAGTAGTACTCGTGTGGAGTTATGTCGGCCGGCTTATGATGCGACCATATTGGACGACCCAAGTCTTGGAGATGATTTTTTCAAACTAAAGTACAACCGGCTCGTGAGAGAGGGAGATCAAACCAAGTTTGCTCCGTTGATCAACTTTATGGTAATTTTTTGACATTGTACCTCTCATCATCATAGTTAGAGCTCGCATGTTGACATGTTTCTTTTTTCAGCGCACCGAGATCTCACAGCACGCCGATGAAGCCGAGAAAGCAGCCGCCTACCCTCGCAGCAAGAAGGGTGACAATGCCGTTAGAGAGTTTGCGAAGGTAATTTGGCAACATGTTCCTTGCCGTGCAAATTTTCCTTTTCAATTTGACCATGCTCACATCTTACATCAATGTCACAGCGAAGCGCCCACCGCTTTCGTTCACTAGCTCTTTTACTTGGTTGTCGTACCATCGATGATACCGTGCCTAGTGAACCGATGTCAACTTCGACACCACTGTTTTGTGGTGCATCGAGTTCAAACCCGGAACATGATGAGGTACGAAATATGCATTCCATTACTTTTTTTTATGGTGCTTGTAGCTCTAACCGAAACCTCTTTTTGCTTAGGTGCCGGACGGTATGACCTTGGAGGAATTTCAAGCAAGCGAGAAGCATCGTCACAACTTAAGGGCAAGGAAGGAGTTCATCCGTTTCACACCCACCCAATGGGGCAAGCAAAAGAAGGGGAAAGAAGTTGAAGTGCCCGACGAGCTGGAGATAGATTCGGATTCGGACGAGGTGAGATACCGTGACTCCCAGGAGGAGACAGACGGTGGAAACTCTGAGTCCGAGGAGGAGGAGCCACCCTTGAGGCCGACGAAGCTGCCCGTGAGGAGGAAGAATGCTACCAACGCACCGGAAGGGAATGCCCACGAGCCCGCTAGGAGGGTGCGGATGAAGAAGACTTCGAACAAAACAGTTCATAACTCGGCATTGAGGAGGTTGAGGAACAATGACGACGAGGAGGATGAGCCTGTTTTGCCTCCTAGGAGGAGGGGAAAGAAGTAGTTGTTGTCATTAGTTTCCTTATGCAATTGTAGTTCCAGTTGTCGTTTTATGTGTGTTGTCATCATGCACTTATTGTTATGTTTGGACTTATCGCCAAGGCGTGTGGACATCTGTTATGAACTTGTGTTGTTGACAAATGTGTTGTCGTCATGCACTTATTGTTATGTTTGAACTTATCGCCAAGGCGTGTGGACATGTCGTTATTTTCTGTTATGAACTTGTGTTGTTGACAAATGTGTGTTCTGTTAGCTGCAAATTGTGAAAATGCTGTCAAAATTTGGCTATTGTTGTGTTACAACATTTCAATAGGATAGCTCCGTGTCACAGGGCGCTACACAACATAGTGTAGCTCCACGCAGTAGGGCGCTACACATGACGGCCATTTTCTATCGGCTACAGACAATAGCTCCACAAGGCGCGGCGCTACACAACATAGTGTAGCTCCACGTAGTAGGGCGCTACACATGACTTAGCCATTTTGGCGACGCTTGGACCTTACCAGCTCTCTGGACTCGTGGGTTACAAATTTTAATCGGATAGCTCCATATGGCGCGGCGCTACACAACATAGTATAGCTCCAGGATAGACGGCGCTACGTGTGACTTAGCCATTTTGACGCCGCTTGGACCTTACCAGCTCTCTGGAGAAGTTTTAATCTTATAGCTCCACACGGTGTAGCTCCAGGCGAGACGGCGCTATAGTCTGTAGCTACGCCAAAAACAACAGAAAACTCCACTGCAGCAGCAATTTCAGAATGCAAAACTCAGAACAATCTCATAATGCGAAATTCAAATGAATGACAAGTTTGACAAACTAAAATGTCCATGATAGCACAGGGTTCATACAAGGTAAATGTCCACGACATTACAAGGTTCACACAAATTCAAAGTCCACAAATTCGACCCACCATAGTTCAAGGTTCACACATCGCAAGGTTCACAACGACATAGATGTTGGAGGCTCATTGAGTCCAACGCGGATACTTGCCCTTGCGCTTTCCCGATGCTTCATCCTCCATAGCACGGCGAGCTATCTGCCGCTTGACTTCCCTCTCGGCCTCACGAGCCTTGGCCTCTTCACGCTTCTTCTTTGCTTTCTCCTTACGTTCCTTCTCCTTCTTCAACCTCAACTTCTCCTCCCTCTCCTCATCTTTTTTCCTCTCCGCCATGTGCTTAAGAGCAGTCTCTCGAGCCCATTCGACCTCGTTCTTGAAGTAGCTATCTTGGACCAAGTCTATCCATTTGAAGTAGGGACAAAGGGGCGGCGGTGACTACAAAAGAGACAATAGACATTAGCAATTATTACACAAATATACTTAAAATGTTCATGCATAAGGAGGAGGCATACCTTGGGACGGTCATAAGCAGACTTGGGTTCTTCCTTGTCCCTACAATAGTTGGGACACAACCAAAACCTTCGTCCTCTTGTCTCATCCCAATCATCTGTCTGCTTGGCCTTGCAAATGTCTTGGCAAAAACACTTCGGTGGCTCCTCCTCGGGCTGGTTAGTCGCCCTCCTCCATGCCCACGGCCTCTCCAACCAGTTCGACGACCCCATACCTGCGTAAGTTAGAAAAATTGTTAGTACAATAAAATTAACAATATTCGAAATAAAAGACAATAACCAAATAATTTTCATTCGTACCAATCATCTACGACTACCACCTCTACGCCTTCTACGAGTACCCCCTCTTAGCTCGTCAAACATTGATGTTCTACCGCCACGGTGGCTTGTGCTACCACCACCGCCACTACCGCCACCTCCACGGTGGCTTGTGCTACCACCACCGCCACCTCCACAGCGGCTTGTGCTACCACCACCGCCACTACCATGGTGGCTTGTGCTACCACCGCCAACTCCACCGTCGCCTTGTTGGCTGCCCGCATGTTGGCTAGCACCCGGGTTGCTTGTGCTTGCATAATTTCCCCTCGATCTCTTGTTTCGACTACAACCTCTAGTGTTATGCCCACCACCATTGCATTCTCCACAATGGGCAGCCAACTAGGCTCCTGAAAATGTTGGTTGCCCCACTCTCGGAGACCTCCTGCACCCCATGCGTCCATGTCATTTCTAAAACGTTTTGTCTTCCGTCTTCCCCGTTTCGTCACCTTCAGTATTGGATCAGGCCATAGTTGAATGCCATGATATTCTGGCCATTGTGATTGGTCAAAGTAAGGTTCAAATCTGCCCGCCCATGTCTCCTTGGTAGCCTCGATCGAGAACTCGGACAACCTAACCGGATCAACGTATCCCACTTTTCTAATGCGTGCCGCCGTCCGCAAGTGCGAGCAAGGGAGATGAAGCAACTGAGGCCTCTGGCACGAGCACAAAGATTGCTTTAGCAAGACTTTGCACGCACGCCCTCCGTGTTGCACACCACCTACCGTGGTGCCTCCTGGCTCATTGACTTGGTAAATCCACTCGTTGTTGTCAAAACATTGGGCTGTATTGGTCTCCGCCTTCCCTAACTGGTATGACATCCATTTGTTAGCTTCAGGTGGATACTTGTACTTCTTCTTTAGCTTGTTCTTCCCTTCCATCTGCTCAAACGTTTCCTCACTATATTTTTGAAAATACTCATTCAACTTGTCGAATGTGTATTGAACTATTGCTGTCACGGGCAACGCACAAAGATTGAAACATTGTTGAAACATTCTGCCATGTTGCTTGTCATGTCACCGTACCTCCTACCGTCGGTGTCAAATGCTCTAGTCCACTTGTGCCTCAGAGACGCATGCCTATCTAGGAACTCTCGACCCCCCGGCGATGTGAGAGTTAGCAATCTGTTGTACAATCTCACAAAATGCCGCTCGGTGAAAGCGAGACAACAATCTTTTAGATCATCAGATAGCTCCTTATTTCCGCATGCCCTATAGAAGTTGGACACAAAATGCCTCATGCACCATCGATGGTGCAAAGGAGCATGCCCGGGAATATCAATCTCCACCGCATTGAGTATGCCTTGGTGGCGGTTCGTGATGACACATACCTCTCTTTGAGGCTCAAATACCTTTGTTCTCACTAGACCCATGAACCACTCCCAGTTGTCCTGGTTCTCCGCCGTCACCAAAGCAAAAGCCAATGGTAACAACCGGTCGTTAGCATCATGAGCTACGGCAATCAAAAGTGTGCCCTTGTACTGGCCTGTCAAGAATGTGCCATCCACGGAGACAACCGGTCTACAATGCTTGAATGCCCTTATGCATTGCCCGAAAGCCCAAAATGCACGGCCAAAGACACGGACGGTTGCACCGTTGTAATCCCTAGTCTTTTGGCCAAAGGGCTCCACACACGTAACCATGCCCGGATTTGTAGCAGCCATAGCTCCCAACAATCTAGGAAGTCGGTTGTATGCTTCCTCCCAGTCACCATACAACATCTTGAATGCGGCTTGCTTGGCCCTCCATGCCTTCCCATACTTCACCGAGTAACCAAACATGTCTTTCACCGTGTCCATGATAGCCCTCACCGTAAAAGTGGGGAATGCCTCTATGGAATTGGAAAGTCTATAGCCGATGAAATCGGAGGTTAGTTGCCGATGAATGTCCTTCGCATCCTTGTCATCATCATCATCATTGCCACTACACATGTGAGTTGACACATATTTTTTTAGAACCCATTGAGAGGTTCCCTTGATAGGTCTTGCACGCACAATCCACGGACACCCATTATGCGCGTCATCACACTTAACCGTGTAACGCTTCTTGACATCCGAGTGAACCACTTTGTATGGTCTAAAGTACTTAACCGCATACTCCTTGAGCCATGTCTTCAATTCCAACAAGCTTTCAAACTTCACTCCCTCAGCAATACCATAGTTTTTGGGATTACGATCCTTCTTCGAAGTTGGCCTTGGTTCAAGAATTTTACTCGTGCCTCCATCAACCACAGCTTTATCGGCGAGACTAAGATCACGGAACAATGGTAACCGATGATCCCGGCCCACTACCTTCTTGAATATTTCGGCTTCTTTAGCAGTGAACCCATCTTCATCAACATCTTCTTCGGGACCGTCGTCATCCGAGTCCGATGCATAGCATCGGTTATAAGGGGTGTCATGGTCTGTCGGCCCAGTGAAAACCAGGGTGTCATGGGCCGGCCTGCCACAGCCCTCGAACGCTCCACAGGAATTTCTGCTAAGGACCAGACGTTCAGCCTGGCGAGCCTCGCGAGGCATTTTCCCTCGCGAGGGCTTACTTGCTCGACCAAGCATTTCTGCTGAGGACCAAGACGATCGGCCTGGAGGCCTCAAGAGGGGCCTCTGCCTCGAGAAGGCCTCTCCTAGAAGATCTTCAGGCCCTGGCGCGTCTCCGCGCCACCCTCGGGAGGTTTTCCCTCGCGAGAAGTCAACGGCTACAGAACCTCGGCGAGGGTTCAGGCCTCGTGGGGTTCCTTCAAGTGGAAGCAAGCTCCTGCGCCGCTGCAGAGCGCACATGGGCTCTGCGCCCGCCGCAGAGTGACGCGCGCGCCTGCGCGTGATGACGAAGACGCCGCAGTTGCCATTCTCGTGTATAAAGTGGTCAAAGGAGCTGCGGCAAGCAAAGCGGACTCCCAGACTTGCCAAATTGGTGATAAAGCGGCCGGCCGCCGCTACGCTCCAACTGCGACGTCACCATAGGGCGCGCCCCAAAGCTCTGCAGCGCCAGCCCACCGTCCTGGTTGGACGGTGGCTTTTCCTGCCAAGATGACGTGCTCCCTGCCATGGACCGTGTCCATGGACGCCCCCGACGCTGTGCGCTGTGCTCCAATTCGGCGGCATTGTGGTATCCCTTCCCGCCGGAGGTTTTTGGGGAAGAGGACCAAGCCCAGTATATAAGGAGCCAGTGTACGACCTAGGAGGGGGATCCCGCATTCAACAACTCATTCCACAACCAAGGAGCTACGTCTGAGAAGAAGACAGAGCTCATTCCACCATAGTCCACCATAGCCACAGCAGTGCCCTCGGCAAGCACACTTGTACTGTGAACCTCTCCAAGCAGTGCAATACATCTTAGCAGGACGTAGGGCTTTTACACCTCACGGTGGGCCTGAACCTGGGTAGCGGCTCGTGTTACCTCTCTGCCGTGATGTTCCTCACCGAGCTCGACGAGCACCGTCGCCGAGGTTGTTGAGGATTTGTTTGACGTTGTGTTCAGCCCCTTACTCGTTTCCTGGCACTTGAGAGACATCCCTAGTTCCTGGGACTAGTCTCCGACATTTGGCGCGCCAGGTAGGGGGCTGAGGCGCGTCTTCAACTTCTTCAACCTCTCCGCGCCATGACCGACACGCGAGCTGCGCGTCACGCGCGACGGACGTCCGGCAGGGCCAACACCGAGCCCGCCGCCAACCACAACCCGCGTGGTCGCCCGCGCGCCAACCGCGCTTCAGAGCGCAACGCCGAGCCGCGCGTCGAGCACCCTGAGGACGACGGCGGCAACGGCAGCGGCAACGACGGCGGCATCGGCGGCGAGGACGAGGGAGCTTCCTCCTTGCACCCATCCAGGCGCGAGAGCGCCTCCACGATGGGCCGAGCAGCGCCCAGTCCAGCCACCGCGCTGCTGATGGCGCAGGAGTTGCTGCGCTACCGTCCCACGCAGGCGGGCCATGACGACTGGCTGGGGCGTCTCGAGGAGCTCATCAACGCCGCCGCCGTTCCTGCCGCCACTGTCGGGGAATACTTTCTGGATTAACCCGCGGCCCAGTGCGACTTAACTTACTCGCACAGATGAAGGCCCACTTGGGAACAAGCCCAATATTGAACCGCCATAAGAGAAAGATCTAGAAGACAAATCCCGGAGGACGTGAAGACCAAGTAGTCTCCGAGTAGGCCTCTGTGGATGTATTCCTTATGGGGAAGTTTCCTTTTGTAACCTAGCGAGCCTCTGTGTATATAAAGAGGACTCGCAGGACTTAGAGCGGGTCAAGCTATCAAGCCCCAAACCCTAGCTCATACGGCGAGTACCAGATCGGATCGCCTCCATTGTAACACCTCGATTATCATATCAATACCAATCTAGGGTAGGCAGGAAGTAGGTCTTTTACCTCACATTGAGGGGGCCGAACCTGGGTAAATCTGTGTTGATCTTTGTTCCTGCGATCCCAAGCTCGGAGATGCTTGACTCGCGTAATCCCACACCTACGAAGTCATCTATGACACCTGACGTGACAAACCCACGACAGTTGGCGCCCACCGTGGGGCCTGCGGTCAAGAGCGTCACGTTCCGCGCAGGATCCATGAAGGGAGCTGAAGATCTTGTTGTTGGCCGTATCATCACGGTCAATGGCACACCCCTCATCGACGATTCAAGCTGGGGGCCGGAGCAGATTATTTGGAGACCGGCCACGTCATCCCGTTCGGATCCATCAACGTCTTCGTCGGCTTCATCGGTGGCAGGTCCGTTAGATCGGTCCAGGAAGGCGATTCATAGAAGAAGTCGCCGATGACGGGGAAGAATCCGTGGAAAGCATGGACTCGCAAGAGTTTGGGTCCATCATACCTGCCTTTGAAGAAAGTTGCTGGGGTTACCCACCAGAAATCACATCATCACCAGATCAAGAGATGGCACAAGTCGCGGTTTACATGGCCGGAGGAGCAGGTGCGTCAGGAACTGCTGGAGAAACCGAGGCATCGGCACCCCCAAGCAACCCACTTCTTGTCCCTGTGTCAGCCACGAACGCCGCCCTCCGTGCAACAGAAATTGAGGCCGCCAGGGCCGAGCTCCTGTATGAGGTTCGAAGGATGGAAGAAGAGCGCCGCAGGCTCGATCAGATAAACCAAGGAATCCAACAGGAGCGGCAGAGAGTAGCCGCGCTGGCTGCGACTCAACAACAGGTTGACCCGCAAACACAGCTGCGCGCGACTCAACCAACAGTGGAAATCCCGCTCACTCCAGCCGCAGGGACGGGAATCCAGACGACTGCGGAAGGAAGGGTACCAACAAATCAAGAGACCCAGCAACAACCAAGGAGGTTTCACACCCCACAGGGCCATTACCAGAACCCTGTCGATAATATGTATGCTGCGGCTAATATCTTGACACAGATGGTACCAACAGGCGATGACCCGGTCAATGCTGAGGCGCGGCGCGCGATTCAGATGTTAAGTACGGCAGTCCTGCAACAAGCCAATAGGGCGGAAGCCGAAGCACAGCTGCCCCTCGTACCAGCCAATCACAGGATTACGGCAGAAAGAAGCGTCCAGAGCAGGCCACCAGAGGACGTGTCAGGAGTCGCACAGAGGCAACAGGAGCGAGTCGCAGAAGCGCAGGCGAATGCACCATTGATGCAAAAGCGGCCCGCAGATAACCCCGCAGGCGCACCCACAGCCCTGTCCTCGCGACTCAAGGGACCAGCGTGTTTCACTGAAAAGATCAGATCGGAACCTTTTCCTGAAGATTTCAAAGGGCCACGCAAGGTGGCAAACTATAACGCCAGCATGGATCCAACCACTTGGCTCAACAATTACGAGATGGGCATGAGCATCCTAAACGCATCTGAAGAGATCTGCGCACGCTACCTAAACATGATGCTAGAAGGAGCAGCGCACATATGGCTGCAAAATTTGCCTCCCAACTCTATAAATACTTGGGAGGAACTGAAGGATGCCTTCATTAAGAACTTCCAAGGAACTTGCAAGCGACTCTGCAATATAGAAGATTTAGAGCGTTGTGTCCAGAAGGAAGGCGAGTCAAGTCGCCATTGGATGAAAAGGGTGGCAGAAATAATACACTCCTCAGATAATATACCACCAAGCTCAGCCGTCCTGGTGATGGAGAAAAACTGCAAGTTTGAGCCGCTGATTCATAAGCTGGGTCGCATGAAGGATAAAGTCAAGAGCCTCAGCGAGGTGATGGCTGCGGCTAACAAATATGCCAGCTCAGACAAAACCAGAGACGCGTCAGACGGAGAAGAAGAGGAGGTTGCTGCAAAAGGAAAGAAAAACTCCAACAAGCCCCAGCAGCAGCAAACGAGCCACAACAACACGAGTCAAAACAAACGCAAAAGCGAAGATGGTCACTCAGGGCTCGTAGCCAATGCGCGTGGAGGATTCAGAGGCCAGCGTGGAAGGGGTCGAGGATACGGCTCCCGCCAATCAATATGCAAGAAGTTTTCAACCGGCCATGCGACCTTCATGCGACAGGTGATGGACGGCCAGCGGACCATACCAAGGCGCAATGCCATTATTACAAAAAGTGGAAAGAAGAGAGCCAACACAACGGGGGGAATTCCCATGAAGGAAACCCTAGTGCGGCTCATAACACAAACATTGGGCAGCACGGCGCGAGTAACCCCAGGCAGACGGGGCAGTATCACACATAGTTATCGATACCTCCAAAAGAGAAGAGAAATTGAGCCGGAGAAGTCAGCAGGTGAACGCCGTGATACCAACAACACCCGCTTGGTTAAGGTGGTCAGAATACGCGGTAACCTGGAGTCGCGACGACCACCCGCCACAGGTACGGGAACCTGGCAAGTTGGCACTGGTTGTGGCACCATACGTTGCAGGATACAAGCTGACCAAAGTGCTTATGGATGGAGGAAGCAGCATTAATATCTTGTACTACGATACTTTCCAGCGTCTAGGACTCAAGGATTCCAGCTGCAGCCCACGTCAACAGTATTTCACGGCATTGTCCCAGGAAGGTCCGCACGGCCAGTGGGGAAAATAACCCTAGGGGTAACTTTTGGAACAGAAGAGAACTTTAGAAGTGAATTCCTAAGCTTCGAAGTAGTAAAATTCCAAGCCCATATCACGCCTTGTTTGGAAGAACGGCCTTTGCTAAGTTTATGGCCAGGCCATGCTACGTGTACCTACAGTTGAAGATACCAGGACCAAAAGGGGTCATCACAGTGTACGGAGATAGAGAAAAAGCAATAGAATGCGAGAAAGGAGATGCGGCTTTCGCAGAATCCGCCTGTGCCGCGGAAGAACTAAAAGGTTATAAGTCGCAGGTGGACCCAAACGATATGAGTGTGGTTACCACGCCATCTGCCGAGCCACCAATGAAATTCAAAGCGGCCCAGGACACTAAGCAGATAAATCTTGTTCCTGGCGACTCATCCAAGCAAACTAGCATTGGAGCACACATGGAAGAAGACAGGAGAAGGCCCTCGTTGCTTTTCTCCAGGAAAATAAAGACATCTTCGCATGGAAGCCGTCAGATATGCCAGGGGTACCAAGAGAATTAGCAGAACATAGCCTCAAAGTGAACCCTGCGGCTAAACCAGTGAAGCAGCCACTACGGCGTTTTCATGATGACAGGAGAAAGGCAATAGGAGAGGAATAGCTCGCTTGCTGGCTGCAGGATTCATCACAGAGGTATACCATCCGGAGTGGGTGGCAAATCCAGTATTGGTTATGAAAAAGAATGGTACGTGGCGAATGTGCGTTGATTACACCAGTCTTAACAAAGCTTGTCCAAAGGATCCATTTGCTTTGCCAAGAATCGACCAAGTAATTGATTCAACTGCTGGGTGCGAGCTGTTATGCTTTTTGGACGCCTATTCAGGCTACCATCAAATCAAGATGAAGAGGGAAGACCAAGAAAAGACGTCCTTCATCACACCCTTCGGAGCTTTTTGTTACGTCAGCATGCCCTTTGGGTTGAAGAACGCAGGTGCGACTTACCAAAGATGCATTCAGAATTGCTACATGAGCAAATAGGTCGCAACGTTCATGCCTACGTGGATGATATTGTGATTAAATCGCAAGTTAGCCAGGATCTTATTGGTGATCTGGCAGAGACATTACAAATCTCAGAAAATACAACATGAAGCTCAACCCCACAAAGTGCGTCTTCGGAGTACCAGCAGGAAGCTATTGGGATTCATAGTATCAGAAAGAGGCATTGAGGCCAATCCTGACAAGATAAAGGCCGTGATGGATCTCCAAAAGCCAGAAAAGATAAAAGATGTACAGCGGCTTACTGGTTGCGTAGCAGCTTTGAGTCGCTTTATATCAAGATTGGGAGAGAAAGCACTACCTTTGTACAGACTGTTGAAAAAATCAGACACCTTCGTTTGGGACGCAGAGGCGACGAAGCTCTGACAGCCTTGAACATCAATTGACGAATGCTCCAGTTCTGGCGGCTCCAAAAGATAAAGAGCCAATGCTACTATACATAGCGGCAAATTCCCGCGCTGTGAGTGCTGTCATGGTTGTGGAGAGACAAGAACAGGAAAGGAATACCCTGTCCAGAGCCAGTATACTACGTGAGCGAAGTCCTCACAGCTTCCAAACAGCGTTACCCACAGTGGCAGAAGTTGGTGTTTGGAGTGTTCATGGCGAGTCGCAAGCTGAAGCACTACTTCCAAGAGCATCCAATAACTGTGGTGAGTTCAGCACCATTGGCAGATATCATTCGTAATCGAGAAGCTACTGGAAGAGTCGCTAAGTGGGCGATCGAGTTGGGACCACATCACATCAGCTTGAGCCGCGCACATCAATTAAGTCGCAAGCCCTTGCAGATTTTATTAACGATTGGACAGAAATCCAAGTTGCCCTAGCATGGCAGAAACCAAATACTGGACCATGCATTTTGATGGGTCAAGACAGTTGCAAGGCTCGGGGGCTGGAGTTGTTCTGACATCTCCCAAGGGAGACAAGCTGCGGTATGTGTTACAGATACACTTCAACTGCACAAATAACGTGGCGGAGTACGAGGCACTGCTTCATGGTCTACGTATAGCAAAGGAGATGAACATCAGTCGCATACGCTGTTTTGGCGATTCAGACTTGGTGGCACAGCAGGTCTCCGGAACGTGGGACAGCAAGGATGCGAACATGGCTGCATATAGGAGAGAGGTGGACAGAATTGCTGGACATTTCACTGGATACCAAGTTGAACATATTGATCGGAGACAAAATGAAGCTGCGGATGCCCTGTCTCGGCTTGGATCCAATAGACAGTCAGTCCCACCCAATGTTTTCCTGGATGAACTGCACAATCCATCAGTCAAGCCTCCAGCAGAAATTGACATTGCAGAGCCAGAGGATGATTCAACTTTAGTCGCAGCCCTGCATGAACAGCCAGGATGGACAGAGCCATACATGGCATATTTAAGTCGCGGAGTGCTGCCGGACGATGAAATTGAGGCGCGCAAAATCATACGACGATCAAAGGCCTATACAATCATCAACAATGAATTATACAAGCGCAGCGTATCAGGAGCATTCAAAGATGTGTCTCACCAGAAGAGGGACGAAAAATCTTGCACGAAATTCATTCAGGCGATTGTGGCCATCATGCTTCGTCAAGATCTTTGGTGGCAAAGGCGTTCCGACATGGATTCTTCTGGTTAACAGCATTAGCAGATGCAGAGCAAATTGTCAGAGTGTGCGATGGATGTCAAAGATACGCTAGGCAAGATCATATGCCAGCCCAAGCACTTCGCACAATACCCATACATGGCCTTTTGCCGTATGGGGTTTTGACATGGTAGGGCCTTTCAGACGGTCTTCAAACGGAAAAACTCACCTCTTAGTCATGGTGGACAAATTCACAAAGTGGATAGAAGCAGAACCTGTGGGAGATTGCGAGGCTGAAACAGCAGTCAAGTTCTTGAAGAAGGTCATATTCCGCTTGGTTACCCCCATAGTATCATTACAGACAATGGGAGCAACACCTCTGAAGGGGCTACACAGATATTTTGCGCAGACAATGGGATAAGATTGGACCTCACGTCAGTAGCACACCCGCAGAGCAATGGACAAGCTGAGCGAGCTAACCAGGAAATTCTCCATGGAATTAAGCCGCGCCTTATTGAAAAGGTCGAAGCATCTCCAGGATGTTGGGTGGAAGAACTGCCAGCAGTACTGTGGAGCTTGAGAACAACCCCTAACAGATCCACAGGATTTACACCATATTTCATGGTCTATGGAGCAGAAGCAGTCATGCCCAGCGATATCATACATGATTCACCAAGAGTTGCGGCTTACATCGAGACAGATAATGAGATAGCTCGGCAAGACTCGGTGGACACATTAGAAGAGTTAGAGACTTGGCAGCATCAAGGTCAGCAGTATATCAACAAGACTTGCGACGCTATCATGCCAGACGCATCAAAACCGCACCTTTCAAGAAGGCGACCTAGTGCTGCGACTTAAACAAGATCACAAGGGAATGCATAAGCTGTCCTCTCCATGGGAAGGACCCTACATCATCAGCAAGAAGCTAAACAATGGGTCGTACTACCTGCTGGATGTAAGGGAAGAAAGCAGCGAACGCCATGATTTCGAGGATCGTCTCGAGGCACCTCGCCCTTGGAACGTCGCACACCTGCGACCGTACTATACATAAGAAAAGGCTAATCAGAGCCAAGCATCATCCTTTCCAGCTTTATAGCTGAGTATCATCACAGCCACTCAGGGCTAGAACTTCAACTTTGGTCGCCACCTAGGCGCGACCTATGCAACATCTGATCGCCACCCAGGCGCGATCGACCCTTGTATCAGAAACCGGCGCCACCTAGGCGCGGCCGTAAACTTTGTATCATCTCTGGTCGCCACCTAGGCGCGACCGACCCCATGTATCACCATGGATCGCCACCTACGCGCGATCCAACCCTATGTATAACACTCGGTTGCCACCTAGGCGCGACCTTATGTGTCATCATAATCAAAGCTTATCATAGCTTAGCCTATCATGGCAATATCATTATGTTTCTTGGGGTCTTTGTTACCCTGAAACAGCCGATTTATTGGCAATTATCAAATTTACCTTAAGTTGGATTGCTACTCGCATTATGTGGCCAAAGTACTGGGGTGTGGCGTCAATCGAGCTTGATTGCCTATCATGGCCGCTCTCGACCCTGAACACACATATTCCTAGGAAATACTGAGTCGCGCGAGTGCCCACTTAAGGATTCAGATGGCCTAACTAGAGGTCGATGTACTGCTTATAGTACGGCAACACCAATTACAATTACTTGTAACTTAACAATTGTTTTATTCATGATATCAAGTTACAGGTGATGACCTTCAGAGTTCTCTGAGAAGAATTGAGATGATTACCACATAACATCCTCTCAATCCTTGGGGGCTATATCATATTATCATCAAAAATTTGAAGATAGATCGTCATCAAGTTCTGAAGCTATCAGGATACTCTAAAGCTCACGAAGTCAGATGATCTTCCAGGTGCGAGTCAAGGCCAAACTTGTACAATTATAAGCCGCGAAACAAGGAAAAGCACGGCCTAAGCATTCAAGATCAAGAATACTATGAAGTTCAGGCCATGCTTGGGGGCTAATGTCGGGGGAATACTTTCTGGATTAACCCGCGGCCCAGTGCGACTTAACTTACTCGCACGGATGAAGGCCCACTTGGGAACAAGCCCAATATTGAACCGCCATAAGGAGAAAGATCTAGAAGACAATCCCGGAGGACGTGAAGACCAAGTAGTCTCCGAGTAGGCCTCTGTGGATGTATTCCTTATGGGGAAGTTTCCTTTTGTAACCTAGCGAGCCTCTGTGTATATAAAGAGGACTCGCAGGACTTAGAGCGGGTCAAGCTATCAAGCCCCAAACCCTAGCTCATACGGCGAGTACCAGATCGGATCGCCTCCATTGTAACACCTCGATTATCATATCAATACCAATCTAGGGTAGGCAGGAAGTAGGTCTTTTACCTCACATTGAGGGGGCCGAACCTGGGTAAATCTGTGTTGATCTTTGTTCCTGCGATCCCAAGCTCGGAGATGCTTGACTCGCGTAATCCCACACCTACGAAGTCATCTATGACACCTGACGTGACAAACCCACGACAGGCCACCACTGCAGCACCAGCACCCTCCCGCTCGCTGGTGCGCCACTCCGGACGCGAGGGGAACATAGCGCACGGCGCTCCTCCTCCCCCTCCGCCTCCGCCACCTCCTCCAGCTGCAGCTCCGGCAGAACCACCGCGCCGCGTCGCACGCATCCTCGCCGCACGACTGCCAGATCGTGCAGCGGACTCCGGCGGACGCCCGCGTGGAGATCGAGCGCCAGAGGGACCGCCACAACCGCGTCGTGCAGGAGATCGCCGCTGCAGGTCGCCAGAACCGCGGCGTACTCGCTGGTGGCGCCGTGACGTACGCCACGGGCTGCACCGCCTTCACCCGCAACCTGCGCCGTGTCGTCTGGCCTGTGAAGTTCAAGCCAGACCTCCCTCCACGCTACGACGGCAGGACCAACCCTCTGGAGTTCCTGCAGCTCTACACCGTCTCCATCCAAGCTGCAGGAGGCGACGACAAGGTGATGGCCAACTGGCTCTCCATGGCGCTCAAGGACTCCGCGCTCTCGTGGCTCATGAACCTCCCCGAGAACACCATCGACACGTGGGAGGACCTCTGCAAGGTCTTCGTCGCCAACTTCAAGGGCACCTACGAACGCGCACTCACCTACAACGACCTTCGCGCGGTGCGCCAGAAGCCTGACGAGACCCTCCGCAGATACATCCAGCGCTTCAGCCAGGTCCGCAACAAGATTCCGAACATCCCGGACTCGCACGTCATCTCCGCCTTCAGGGAGGGCGTCACGAACCACAGGATGCTCGAGAAGCTCGGCATCCACGACACCTCTCCTCTGTGGTGAAGCTCTTTGATCTGGCTGACAAGTGCGCCAAGGCTGAAGAGGGCCTCCTCTTCGTCAAGAAGGAAGTGGAGGAGGACCCTCCAGAGGGGTCCAGGAGCAAGAAGAAGCCTGCAGAGAAGCGCAAGACCACCGCCATCCTCGCGGCAGAGCCTGACGCAAAGCAGCCTCGCGAGGCCTCTCCGGCGGCTGAAGAGAAAAAGGCGGACAATCGCCCATACTGCATCTACCACAACAGGCACAACCACGCCACTGAAGACTGCTGGGAGCTCAAGCAGCTCAGCAAGGAGCGGGAGAAGAACCAGGGCCGCGGCGGCCGCGGCGGAGGCCGTGGTGGCCGCGGAGGTGGACGCCACAACTTCCAGCACAGGGCTCGGGGGAATAACGCTGGGCAAAACGGCAACCTCCCCGACGAGAACCCTGGGGGCTACCAGGCCCCTCAGGGGGCAATAGCCTGCATCCTCGGCGGGTCCCAGCGCCCAAGTCCAACAACCACTTCAAGCAATTCTCTCGCGAGGTCAGCGCAGCGCTTCCAGGGCTTGAGGCTTCCCAGCCCCTCAAGTGGTCACAGTACACCATCGCCTTCGACTCCAAGGACCACCCCAAGTCGACCAAGGCAGTAGGCACCATCCCACTGGTGTGCACCCCCATCATCAACAACATCGCCGTCGCCAAGACGCTTATAGATGGGGGTGCGGGCTTGAACGTCATCTCTGTCGAGACCTTCGAGCAGCTTCAAGTGCCCTACGAGTGGCTCATGCCCTCTAGGCCCTTCACGGGGGTGACAAGTGGCTCTACCACACCTCTGGGGCAGGTGAGGCTCGCGGTCACCTTCGGCACGCCGCAGAACTACCGCACCGAGCAGATCGACTTCGACGTCGCACATTGGCCTGCCCTACAACGCCATCCTCGGCTACCCCGCCCTCGCGAAGTTCATGGCTGTCACTCACCATGCCTACAACATCGTCAAGCTTCCAGGCAGCGGCGGCACCATCGCCATCCACGGTCAAGTCCAGGACGCAATGCGCTCTGTCGAGACCGCCTACAAGGCCGCTGCCGTGGCATTCCCCGCTGATGAGGACATGGAGCCCCTCGAGAGGCCCGCGAAGAAGAAGCAGCTGTTCTCACAGGAGCAGGCAGCCACGAAGAAGGTGTCACTGGACGCCAGCGGCTCGGGGGCTAGCGTCACCATAGGCGCTGGCTTGCCTCCCAAATAGGAAAGCGCGCTCGTCGCCTTCCTCAGGGCAAACTCTGACATGTTCGCATGGACACCGTCAGAGATGTCCGGAGTACCGAGGGAGGTGATCGAGCACCACTTAGCCGTGTGTCCAAACGCACGCCCCGTGAAGCAGAAAGCACGGCGCCAGGCGCCAGAGAAGCAAGAGTTCATCATCAAGGAAGTAGAGAAGTTAAAAGAAGCGCACATCATCAGAGAAGTTCCACACCCCACATGGCTCTCCAACACGGTGGTCGTTCCCAAGCACACCGGGGGCGGCAGGCTCTGCATCGACTACACCGACCTCAACAAGGCCTGCCCCAAGGACCCGTACCCCATGCCTCGGATAGACCAGATCGTGGACTCCACCGCCGGCTGCGACCTCCTCTGTTTTCTGGATGCCTTCTCAGGCTACCACCAGATCAAGATGGCGAAGGAGGATGAGGAGAAGACAGCATTCCTCACCCCTTGTGGTGTGTATTGCTACGTCTGCATGCCCTTTGGCCTGAAGAACGCCGGCGCCACCTTCCAGAGGCTCATGAGGAAGGCCTTGGGGGCTCAGATGGGAAGAAATGCAGAAGCCTACGTCGACGACATCGTGGTCAAGACTCGCGAAGAGCACACCCTCATGGAGGACCTCGAGGAGACCTTTGCCAGCCTGCGCAAAGTAAGCATCAAGCTGAACCCCGCCAAGTGCGTCTTCGGGGTACCGTCAGGCAAACTCCTCGGGTTCCTAGTGTCTCACCGCGGCATAGAAGCGAATCCTGACAAGATCAAAGCCATAGAAGAGATGCAGCCACCTCGTCGCCTTAAGGACATGCAGCGCCTCGCGGGATGCATGGCCAGCCTCGGCCGTTTCATCTCCAAGTTCGGCGAGAGGGCGCTGCCATTTTTCAAGCTCATGAAGCGGTCTGGCACGTTCAAGTGGACGCCTGAGGCGGACAAGGCATTTGAAGACCTGAAGAAGTACTTGGCTAGCCCACCTGTCATGGTTGCCCCAAGGCCCGGCGAGCATCTGAAGCTGTACCTATCAGCCACTCCACAAACAGTGAGCGCAGCCTTGGTGGCAGAAAGGGAAGAGCCAGTCCTCGCCAAGAAGGACACCGCCACGCCAAGCCCAGATCCCCCCGACAAGGAAACATCCTCTTCAGGCCCTGAGCCCCATGCCGAGCCCGCACAACCAGAAGGCACCCTCGTCGAGGGTCCACCTCTCGAGAGGCTCGACAAGGCTCCCGAGGAACCCAGCGCTGCGTCACCATCGACAGCCCTCGTCGAGCATCCCGTCTACTTCGTCAGCACTGTGCTGCGAGATGCTCGCGAGCGGTACACTATGCAGCAGAAGCTCCTCCTCGCGCTCCTCATCGCTTCCAGGAAGCTGCGCCACTACTTCCAGGGCCACCCCATCACGGTGGTCACATCATTCCCTCTGGAGCAGATCCTGCGCAATCCAAACGCCACTGACCGCGTCGCAGGGTGGAACATTGAGCTGCAACCTTTTGGCCTGCGCTTCGACACCACCAGGGTCATCAAGGGGAGAGCATTGGCTGACTTCGTCGCCGAGTGGACAGACACGCAGCAAGAAGAGCCTCATGAGGCAGAATCCACGCCAGCAGGAGACACGGTGCCAAGCCACTGGACCATGCACTTCGACGGAGCATTCGCATGCCAGAACGCTGGGGCTGGCGTCGTCCTGACCTCACCCAAGGGCGACAAGCTCTACTACGCCGTCCAGCTGTGCTTCACGACAGACAAGGTCTCCAACAACATCGCCGAGTACGAGGGCCTCCTCGCCGGGCTCAGAGCCGCAATCGCCCTCGGCATCAAGCGCTTACTCATCAAGGGCGACTCCCAGCTCCTCGTCAACTTCTCCAACAAGAGCTACACGCCTAAGGACGGCCATATGGCCGCTTACCTCGAGGAGGTCCGCAAGCTCGAGAAACACTTCAAGGGGATGGAGCTCAGGCACATCCCACGAAGGGAGAACCAGGAGGCCGACGACATCGCCAGGCGAGCATCACGCAGAGAAGCCCAGCAGGCGGGCGTGTTCGAGGAGAGGCTCACCAGGGCATCGGTGAAACAGCCAAAAGAAGCCGTTGAAATGAACATGGACGAAGAGCTCCCACCACCACCAACATCTGGAGCACCAGGCTGCGGTCCACCCACAGGGGAACGCCTGCTGCTGGCCATGACACACCAAGAGACGGGCTGGATCGATGAGCTCAAGGAGTACCTCAGGGACGGAGTCCTCCCTGAAGAGGACGCAGAAGCAGAGAGAGTTGCTCGCCAGGCCAAGTCATACTGCCTTCACGAGGGAGACCTGTACCGCAAGCGTCCAAATGGAGTTGCACTAAAATGCGTCCCCCCTGAAGAAGGCCGCCAGCTGATCAAGGACATACACAGTGGAGAATGTGGCCACCACTCATCATCACGCACCCTCGCAGGGAAAGTCTTCAGGAGTGGTTCTATTGGCCCTCAGTGCTTCAAGATGCAACCATTGTCCAGGCTTGCGAGGCATGCCAGTTCCACGCCAAGCAAGTCCACCAGCCGCACTGGGGCTCCAGACCATCCCCTCTCCTGGCCCTTCGCGGTCTGGGGGCTGGACATCCTGGGACCTTTCCCACGCTCCAGCGGGGGCTACCGCTACCTCTACGTCGCCATCGACAAGTTCACCAAATGGGCGGAGGTTGAAGCGGTGCGCACCATCCCGGCGAGATCAGCGGTGAAATTCATCAGAGGCCTGGCCTGTCGCTTCGGCGTGCCAAATCGCATCATCACCGACAACGGCTCGCAGTTCACCAGCGGCATCTTCAGGGCCTACTGCGAGAGTCTCGGCACACGGCTCTGCTTCGCCTCGGTGGCTCATCCACGAAGCAACGGGCAGCTGAGCGGGCGAACGCAGAAGTGCTCAAAGGCCTCAAGACAAGAAGCTTCAATCGCCTCAAGGCCCACGGCAAGAACTGGATGAAGAGCTCCCCTCCGTGCTCTGGTCCATCCGCACCACCGCCACGAAGCCCACTGGAGAAACGCCGTTCGCTCTCGTCTATGGCGCTGAAGCAGTCCTCCCCACCGAGATCAAGCATGGGTCCCCACGGATCCTTGCTTTCAACGAGGACAACCAAGAGGAGCTCCACAACGACGACTTGCTGCTGCTCGATGGACTACGCCGCCGTGCCGCCCTCCGAGCGGCAAAGTACCAGCAAGACCTGCGCCGCTACCACAGCCGCCACATACGGCCGCGCACCCTCGAGACAGGCGATCTCGTCCTCAGGAGGATCCTCTCCAGAGAAGGCCTCCACAAGCTCTCACCCATGTGGGAAGGCCCCTACAGGGTCGCGCACATCGCCAGGCCTGGCGCGGTGCGGCTCGAGACGGAAGACGGCGATCCGATCAAAAATCCATGGAACATCGAGCACCTACGCAAGTTCTACCCGTGATCACGTCGCGGCAGGCATTTTTTGTCTCAAGAGGGAAGCACGCGTCTTCACCTCCCAGCTTCACCAAGCTTTCCCTTCACGAGGGCCATCTCCACTGAGAGTTTCCTACAACGCGTGCCACGGGCCGCGGGAAGCCTCAGCCACTCCATGTGGAACCCCATGCCCAGACATGGCGGACTTTGTCTTGGCCTCGCCAAGTGTAATGAACAATTTCAGGTCATCATGAACCTATTGCGCTTCGGCGCCGTTATGTAATATTGCTTGGTGAGTTTGCTTTCTTACATTTCATTCGCGCTCACATTTTTCCCCATGCGCACCTCGCGAGCGGGGGCTGAGCACGGTGCCTGTGTCTCGGGAGCATCCCAGCAGTCGTAAAATCCAAAGGATCCGAGCTCTAACTCGTGGCTCTCCGCCCACGACCGTTATCTCACCAAAGAGCTCTGACTCGTGGGTTAGCTCCCATGCACGTCACCTCACCAAGGACCTTGGTGCTTATTCTCCTCGTGAGATACCCATGAGGAAATCTATGAGCGCGCATGAGTTGTACAACTATGCTTTGCTTGTGGGTTCGCTCTCTCTCTCTCTCCAACACAGGGAACAAGACGCCTTGCAGGGCTCCAAAAGCTCCAAGCCAGTCTCAGGCAGCCTCGAGAGGGAGAACACCTCACCAGGAACACAACACCCTCTACAAAGCAGGCGTCTCGCCAGAGCTAAGTCCAGAACTTACGCCTCATGAGCTCTTTTCCCTCTCGCTGGTTTTGTCGCCCCTCGAGCCTCTCTTTTCTCTCTTACGCCTCATGGGCTGCTTGCACGTCAAAGGGGAGCCCCTGAGCATCGCGCCTCGAGGGCTCTTACCTCTCTAAGCCTTACGCACCCCCCGGCCTTGTCGAGCCCTGACTCCGGCATACCGAAGCGGCGGTGCTATTTGCGCTAAGAGCAGGGTCCTAACGACGTAGAGCGAAAAAGACATGAGGGAACAGATAAAAGGCCTCCCGAGGGGCACTCACACTTGCACAAAGTTAAAGTGTCTTTACAAACCAGCACGAAATAAAAGCGACAAGTCTTAAGATAACTGGTGCCCTTGGCACATCTCTCTACAGGGGCAACCTAAGCAGCGGGGTTGTCGTCGTCGCCGTCGACGTCCTCGTCGTCCACCTCCTCAGCACCAGCCTCGTCGTCGCTCTCCTCGACCTCGACCCTCTTGAAGCGTTGAGTGTACTTCTCCACGTCGTCCCACACCGAGGCGTCCAGCTTCTCGGCGAGCTCCTTCTCCAGAGGCTCCATCACAGACGCGAAATCGAAGCCGGGGTGGAGGTGTGCAAGGTTGGCGAAGACTTGGCCGATCGCGACGCCAAGGAGCTCGCGGCTCTCGGTGTCGACCAAGTCGTCGAGGTTCGTCACGACCTCTTCAAACTTGGTGAGGAGCTGCTCGAAGAAGCCAAGGTAGACGGCGACGTCCTGGTTCCCCTCGACAGAGAGCCTGGGGGCTTCGGTCCCCAGGCGGCCGCGACGGCGCGCGCACGCCTCACCAAGGAAGCAAACATGCGCTCCCGCTGGCGCGACAAGACCTGCGCAGTCAGAGCGCTCCGCCGAGCTTCCTCGACGAGTTCCACAACAGGCCCCACCTGCTGCTGCATCTCGTTCATGTCCTGCGTCAAGGAGGCAAGGTCCTGCTCCGCGTGCTTCCGAGCCTCCACAGCGTCATGAAGGCGGGAGTCGAATCGCTGCTTCTGAGCCTCAAGCTCCCTGATGCGGGCCTCGAGCTCGTTGCGTCTCTTCGTGAAGCGCGCCTCCTGCTTCTTGGCCTTGTCCGCGAAGTCCTTCCTGCAATTGTCGCGGAAGAGCTGCTCCTTGGTCGCGGACTCCGCCGCCAGCTGCTCCTCCTTCTTGCGGAGGTTCTCGTTGGTCAGCGCGAGGCGCTTCTGGTAGAACGCCTCGTCTTGAGTGACTTTGCTCTCGCGAGACTCCAGGTGCTCCCGCTGCGCGGACTGATCCTTCTCGATCTGTTCGACCTGTTCCTCGCGCTTGCGCAGCTCGGTCTCGCGGGCATCAAGTTCTGCCCCGCGCTGCACCATCTGGTTCTCACGGACACGCAGGTCCTCGCGGAGCTTCTCCAGGCCTTGCCGCACGGTCTCCGACTCGGCAATGATTCCCGCCTCGCGGTCTAGGAGCTCCTTGTGCTTGGTGGAGACCGCCGCCTCGCGCGCCGCCAGCTCCTGATGCTTGGCCTCCGTCTCCGCCTCGAGAGCCTCGCGCTTAGCGCTCAGGACCGCAAGGGTCTCCTCGACCTCGCGGACCACGCTGAGGCGGATCTCTTCAGCAGAGCGCAGCGCCGCCTCGCGTTGCGCCTGGGCTGCCTCGTCCTTCCGGCGGCAGCGCTCCACGGTCTCCTGGAGGCAAGCCCAGCCCCGCGCAAGCTCGGCGACCTCCTCCGCCCTGGTGCGGTCTTCCTCAGCGAGCTGGGCCTCGAGCCCATCGAGCACCTCCCTCGCCGAGCGAAGGACGGCCTCTCGGCGAGCTGCGACAGGGCGCCGACCCAGCAAGGCTAGGGCCCACGATTCTCCAGAGGGCCTGGAAGCGCCAGCGCCTGCTGAGGACTCCGGGGCATCGCGCCTTGGGCTCTGGGTGACCTCGAGGCGCGCCTGGGGGCTCTGCTGGGAGCCTCCCTCTTCTTCCGTGCAAGGGGCCTTCTGGGGGCTCTGGCGAGAGCCCCCCTCGCCTTCTGCGCTGGGAGCCTTCTGGGGGCTCGAGGCGCCCCCACCGTCAGCTCCGCCATTCCCTGCCCCTGGGGAGCACTCTCCTCCTCCTCAGGAGCAGGGTTGGCCTTCTCTGCTGAGGCCGTCCCCGCGGCAGCCTCAGCGCCCACCGTAGGCCCTCCAAGGCCCGAGCTCGGTGGAGGCGACGGCACCGTGGTGTCCTCCATGTCGACGTCAGCGTGCGTCTCTGCAGACGCAGCTGTTCCCGCCGTGCCCTCCTTCGCCGGCGGCGTGGTCCTTGCCGCGTCCCTCCGGCGTCTTCTCTTGCTGCGCGGGAGAGGCGTCAGGCCGCGAAGGCGGCGGCGTCGTCACTCAGCCTCCTCCTCCCTCTCCTCGTGGCGCTCCTCCGCCCCAGGAGGTGGCGTCGCAGCCTCGGGAGAGGAAGCGGTGGCCTCGTGGTGCACCTCTTCAGTTGTGGGCGTCGCGGACGCCGCGGCAGAGCCGGAGATCTCTCCAAGTCTCCGGAGCCTCCGCCTCTTTGGCTCCTCGGTGCGTCTGGAGAGGAAAAGACTCAGAAACCCCTCGAGAGGCATACACCAAGAACAACATCAAACAGGAAAGGGAGTACAAAAACTTACGCCGCGGTGTCGACCCACTTCCTCTTCTTCCGCTTCGCGGGCGGAGCACTGGGCCCGCGCTCGTCCGTGCCTCTGTCTCCTCCTGGGCCCCGGCGTTCCTGTCGTGGATCGCCTTGGAGCGAGGCTCGCAGTGGCCCGACGAAGCATCGTCATCGTCGCTCTCCTCCTCCCCTCAACACGCCGCGAGGGGGCAACCACGAACTCGTCGCCGCTGCCTGAGGAGACTCGTGGACCTCAGCTTCAGGCGCCGCACTCTTCGAGGCGCTCGAATTCCCCGCCGAGGAAGCAGCGTCTCCCGAGGCGCCGGTCGCGCCCGCATCGGACTCTGCGGGCGTCTCCGTCGTCTCCTCGTCGCCCTCAACTGGCGCCCCCTGCGCCGCAGACTCCGGGTCCTCGCGAGGCCCAACGTGCCCCTTAGGCACCAGGCCCCACTGATCGAACTTCGGCATCGCCTGCACATGCGAGACGCGGCGCCCGAGATCGATCCGATGAAGCGGCACAGTCTGGTCAGTGGGCACGGGGATGTCCGGAGACGTGAAGAGAGTCTCCATGAGGGCGTGCAATTCCTCCTTCGTGTAGAGGGTAGCGCTCAGGCGCATCTTGTCCCTCTGGTTGGAGTACAGCCACATCGCGTCCGCGTGCCTCTGGAGCGGAGCGATGCGGCGCCTCACGAAGTCCTTGGCCACCATCTGCCCGGTGAGGCCGGCCTCGCGGAGGTCCCTCAAGCGCCTCACCACAGGGCCAAGCGTCGCGCCCTTGAGCCCTTTGGAGGCCCAGCTCGCCCTCTTCGTCGGAGGCGCTTCAGGCAGCTCGAAGAAGGCGCTCTGGCTCCCGAACTGCATGAGGAACCAGCGCTTGCGGAAGTCCTCCACCTTCTTCGTCACGCTGGTCACGATGTCCTCGCCGTTCGCGCGATGGGGATGTAGACGCCCTTCATGCCATCGGTGATGCGGAAGGACACGCACCCTGACCGCTCCTTGTTCGCCGTGAACCGGAGCGCGTAGAAGCTGCGGAAGAGGTCCACCGAAGGCGGAATGCCGATGTACGCCTCGCAGAGGTAGGCGAAGATGGCGAGGACGAGGATGGAGTTGGGGTGAGATGGAGAACCTGGATCTGGTAGCGCTCCAGGACCGCCAGGAAGAAATCGGAGAAGGGAGGAACGAGCCCGGCGAAGAGAGAGTGCATGAAGATGGGGTAGAAGCTGCCGTGGGAGTTGCCCGCGCGCTTGAGCACGGTGGCGCCGTGCTCGTTGGTCTTCGAAGCCGCCATGTGGCGCACCTTGTCCAGCTGCGCCTCCGTCTCGAAGCGGGAGCCGCTCAGAGCCGGCTCGAAGTCGCCGTCTCGCCGCGCCTCAGCGGACTCGCCGCCCTGCGCCACTGCCTTGCCCTTCGAAGCAGCGGTGGCCTTCTTGGGCGCCTTCAAGTGGAAGCAAGCTCCTGCGCCGCTGCAGAGCGCACATGGGCTCTGCGCCCGCCGCAGAGTGACGCGCGCGCCTGCGCGTGATGACGAAGACGCCGCAGTTGCCATTCTCGTGTATAAAGTGGTCAAAGGAGCTGCGGCAAGCAAAGCGGACTCCCAGACTTGCCAAATTGGTGATAAAGCGGCCGGCCGCTGCTACGCTCCAACTGCGACTTCACCGTGGGGCGCGCCCCAAAGCTCTGCAGCGCCAGCCCACCGTCCTGGTTGGACGGTGGCTTTTCCTGCCAAGACGACGTGCTCCCTGCCATGGACCGTGTCCATGGACGCCCCGACGCTGTGCGCTGTGCTCCAATTCGGCGGCATTGTGGTATCCCTTCCCGCCGGAGGTTTTCGGGGAAGAGGACCAAGCCCAGTATATAAGGAGCCAGTGTACGACCTAGGAGGGGGATCCCGCATTCAACAACTCATTCCACAACCAAGGAGCTACGTCTGAGAAGAAGACAGAGCTCATTCCACCATAGTCCACCATAGCCACAGCAGTGCCCTCGGCAAGCACACTTGTACTGTGAACCTCTCCAAGCAGTGCAATACATCTTAGCAGGACGTAGGGCTTTTACACCTCACGGTGGGCCTGAACCTGGGTAGCGGCTCGTGTTACCTCTCTGTCGTGATGTTCCTCACCGAGCTCGACGAGCACCGTCGCCGAGGTTGTTGAGGATTTGTTTGACGTTGTGTTCAGCCCCTTACTCGTTTCCTGGCACTTGAGAGACATCCCTAGTTCCTGGGACTAGTCTCCGACATGGTCCATGTCCTCATGCCTACAATTTGTCTCCACATCACCAATATCATTTTTATGAAGCTCATGCTCCGCCGCGTCGCTCTCCTCCTCCGATTCTTTATATTGGTCAATTTGAATTGGGCTTGAAGGTTGGCTCCTTTCGTGTTGGGTCATTGTTGGTTGGCTAAAATCATGTTGAGTCATTGGAGGTGGACTCGACGTTGGATAGTACATTTCATGCGCATGAGGTGGCTCATTTTGAACCGGCCTCCTAACGTCATGTTCGGAGGCACACCGGTTCGAGTCAAACGTCTTCGTGGCAAACAACTCAAGAGCCTTGTCTTGAAATCCCACAACCGTCTCCTTATATGCACTCCAACACAACTCGGAGTTGAGAGGCATAGTCTTCCATCGAAGATGCATTCCGAACCCAACATTATGCCTTCCCTCCAAAGAAAGAATATCATTTGGATCCGTCCAATTCAATGCAATCCGCACTCTCTCCACAACCTCGGCATAGCTAGGACTATGGCCAAACACCACCACTTTCTCCGCCGAGTCATGCTCCACATTGCCTTTTAAGAAGGCATCCTTATCCACATGATGAACACTAACCATTCTCTCCATCTAAAAAGAAAATATTGAACAACGAGAATGCATCAAATGATGCACATAAATCACTAAGATATGCTCTTGAAACAAATACAACAACAAATTCTAGCTCATTAGCTACTAACCCTAACTAAATCTACCTCGTTAACTACACCTAACAAAAACCCTAACCCTAACCTATGAAGGGCAAGTTCAACATTTCATAGCCATCATACCCACACACATTGACCAATGGAATCAAGAAGAAACCACACATTTACTCTCATATGACATTTCTAGGGTTTCCAAAATCTACACAAATGTCACCAAATTGCAAGATTTTGATTGGACAAAAACAAGGAGAGTGGGGGAGATTACCTTTCTCCACGCAGGGGAGCCGAAATCCACGGCCAAATCGGTCCAAGAGGAAGGGATCTGTGAGGGGGTTCAGTGGGAGGAATGAGAGGGAGAGAGAACTGAGTGGGGACGAATGAATGAGCAGCCCGCGCCCTGATTGACTTATCAGTTTTCAGCGGTATAGCGCCACACGGCCTGGAGCTACAATATGATGTATAGCGCCCCAACGCACGGAGCTACACATTGACTTAGCGAATTTTCGAGCAGTATGCTCTCTGTTGCCTCGGGTACCAAAATCCCAAAAGTGTAGCGCCATAAGACAGGGCGCTACATCCATGTGTGTAGCTCCTTATTACACGGCGCTACACATCACGCGTGCGGGTCCCGCCGTGCCACGCTGGCAGGACCGTCGCGCCGTACGGAAGGGCGCTACGTAGAAGAGTGTAGCGCCCCGTGGTTGGGCGCTACAAAAAGGGGTTAGATTTCAAAATAGTTTCAAAAAAAGGGTTATTTTTCATTAAAGTTTGTCAAAATGGTTAAATTTGTGAAATTTCACAAGGCGCACGGGGCATCATCATTTGCATCTGCAAAAGATGCTGCTATATATAGTAGCCTAGCCTATCGTAGTGGCGGATTCAGGAGTAGGTAATCATCACTCGAACACGTCTAGAGAGAGTGAGGACGGTGGGTCCAGAGCAATCGATTTGTTCCTCCACTAGCGGATGAGAGAGAGAATTCATGTTTTTCAAAACGTAAATCCCTGTGGAAAAGGCGCCTGCCTTTCTGATGGGTTTTTAGGTGTGCTGCCCTCCCGATCTTGCATCTTGTCCTGCCTGACATTTCCACTACCTTACCAACAATCTCTCTCTCTCTCTCTCTCTCTCTCTCTCTCTCTCTCTTTCTCTCTCTCTCTCCACTAGGGTTTGGGTTAGCTTAGCAAAATTGAGCTTCGGTTAGCTAAGCAACTTCTGGGTAGATAGATCATGTGATACTTCAGGGATTGTTTACTTCAACTAATTAAAATATTTATATGATTGGACGGGAGAGAAAAATAATAATTTGTTCCCTTTTCGCCAAAAGAGAAAATGGACGATTAAATACACGCAGACATCCATTATCATGCCTCAGGGAGTGTGTTCAGGCTTAGTTTGTGCTTGCAGTTGTTGGAGTTGCTAGATATTTCTAGTACTAAGGACAGAGTTTCTTTCCGTTAAAAATAATGACGAACTGTCTTTTCATATGCAATGAAGACACATGTATAATTTCTTGTAAAGTTCTCCTATTAACATATATAGCATGCATGATGTTGCAGCTCAGTTTCGGTGTGAAAAGTGTGTAACACAGATTCTTCTGTGGTAGGTAAAAGTCAGATATTTCTTAGTCGTCATGGAGCCTCGGCTCTAGATTTGTTTTGTAATACTTCTTTTCCCTATTGAGTAGATGAGGTAGGGGAGACCATATGTAGGAGACAGATGTATGTGGCAAACAATGTTAGATGATGCAATCATGGATATCTTTTGTATGGATGACACCTTTGCAGACACACAATTCATGAAGATAGATATGTGTAGCATGTAACAAAAAGCTAACTGATTAGGGCTAAAAAAGAGATTAGCTACGTAAATATATATATACCACAAGATATACTAACTGTTGTTCACATAACACATCGATCGAATAGAGGAGACACAACCAAGAACGTCATACACGGAAGAAATGAACGATCTGCTTTAAAAAAAGTAAGAGAGATAATGTCACCAAATAGATCGAAGATGAATGTGGCATATGATCTCTCTATAGGGTGTTTACATTCACACCCTTTACTAGGAGCATGAGTATTTATCAACATATATCATTCTGTTTCGTCGTGTTTATTCCGAACTGGACTCATCCCTGTTAGGGTGGTCAAGTTAAGTTCAGACAGATATCAAACTACCATAGATTTCTGTAACCAATGATATCTAAATGTCGCCTTTGTGGCTTGATCAAGAAGCCCATGTATGTTTGCAAAAGACTTTTCTTTACTATCATTTTGGAGTAAACAAACTATTTTCTACATACATCCGTATTTATATGCAATATCAGGTATTCATGCATACGAATTGCTCATGCACATATATGCATTTTGTATGTGAAAAAGAAACGGACGCAAATCTTCCACTTTGCCCCTAGCCTTGAGTTATGCAATTGTTCTCAACAAGATCAGAAGCTTCATCATTTCAGGGTACAAAAGATCATCTCATCATTTGTCTCCTTGCAGTACACTGTATGATCCAACCAGCTTTACAAAAATCTATATTGTACTACAGTTTCTGCTCAAACTTTATAATAAATAAACAAATATGTATGAGAATCATTTTTTATACCGCGCCCCTGGGTCTAAAAAGGAGAGAGAATCATTTTGATACCTTTCTCTTACATGAACTTTTTGATTTCTCTGTTTTATAGTGCATATATGACCAAAAAGATTAAAAAAAAACTGAAGAAGAGAGAGGAAAGGCTAGCAGTATGCATGTGTACATCAACTATTAAATAATTTACGTATGCACAAGTTATGGCACAAAGTACGTGGAATTAAATATTTCACTATATGGGCATACTCGTAGTACTTAGTAAGATCTTTCAAGGAGTACATATAAAACAATAAAATGTGTAAGGGCTATACCCCTGATACAGATAGCAATACTTTAATTTCTTGATTTAATATGCTATAGTACTGCGTTGCTACAATGGGAGTCCTTAGTCGCGATTACTTGCTTTCTAAAGAAGATTTTGTTAATTACGTTGATCTAGAATGCATTCAAAAGAGATATTAAGTTGATCTCGACTACAACCATAGAGTATTATTATCTGCGTCGATGGTTAATGAAATTGATCAAGAAAGTGCCTATGGGATAAAATAGTAGCGGAAAAAGTATCAATTATATTAACTAGTATCTAAAGTAACAAAACAACATATATGCTCCCGATATGGTCAAATTGCAAATCAAAATAAAAGCATACATTATGTACTTAGTTTAACTTCAAATACAGTGCGATTTTTTTAAGAATAATATTTTTGGTTAAGTGATATGCAATAATTAGCAGTTCAAAAAACATGCTCCGCCCGAGACTGAAAGAAATTACTGCAAGATATATACATGTATGCATTGCCATGTGAACTTTCTATAAAATGTGGATAAACCCCGGCATCTGCATCAATTGATACACACAACCATATATTTTAATAATTATTAAGCAGTGTCAAGCAAAGCAAAGCATTGCATTCCATGTAAAGAGGTAGAGTATATATCAAAGAATAGAATCTACGAAAACAGTGGAAAATATTTACAACTTCTAATCAAGAAAAATGTCGGTCAACCTGGCTTCTAAATGCAATTTGGTTTAGTTACAACAATCATTCTCACATTCGATGACTACACCACTATAACTAAGGTCAATCGTATATACCAGATATATGTACATGTGTGTTAGATCCTTATCACCTGTGAACTCCATGAAAACTAAGGAGCATGTATTTCTTAAGTTAATAAGAAACAATACACAAGGCATACAAAATCAACACAATAGCAAGAACAACATAAACATAAATACAATGGCTGAGGTCAATCTTGCATTCTTATTGATCCACAAAATATAGAATGATTAACCAAAGAATAACTAGTAATGCAAAAACTGTTGATAATATGATGAGCTGTTTGCATAGCTAGCCAGCCATTACTCTCAGACACACATAACAAAGGTGACATATCTTCCACAGTACGGAATAAATCCAAATTGTGCCGAAAGGTAAAGGAGAACAGGAGGAGAGTTGGATCATTTCATCTCATCTCGACAAGGACAATTCCTTGGCTAGCGATGGAAACCGAACGAAATGGCCACAAGTACCCCTGTCACCCTTAATAAAAGTATATAATACATATTCTCAGAATCATAGATCAGGCAAGCCAATGCATGCATTAATTACTTCCATTATTTTGCACAAAAGAATCGTCATCATCCAAATATTTTGCACCCAAAAACTAACATGGGAGAGATCTGAGACGTCCAAAAGATCGCATGCATCATACAAAAACTAAGGAATTAAACTCACTTTTTTGTGTAAAAGGAAACTCACAATTAAGCAGCTTGCCAAATGCGAATAGTAGAAGTGGCCAAGTAGTAGAAGCTAGCCACACTTAGCTAGTTGCTGCTCCATCTCAATCTTCATCCAGATCACACGAAGGCTACTCGATCGATCAGCTCGCTGCTCACACGTACGCAGAGATAAAGAGAGAAACGTACGCATCGTAGTACTAGCTACAGCTAGTGCCGATCGTACTTATCTCCGGCGCCGCCGCCCAAGGAAGAGAAGAACCCAGTATGGCCGCCGTTCACCGCCTTCTCGCCCTCCGCCGTTGCCTCGAAGTCGTCAAACGGGTTGAAGTTGAAAGCTCCCATGCCGTGGCCGTGGTGGCTGCTGCCGTACTGATCCGCAGCACCTGATCCGCTGGCCGTAGTAGCAGCGGCTGCGGTGCTGGGCATCGCGTTGCTCCTCGCGAACAGCGCGAGCGCGTCCATGAGAGAGTTGGCACCTCCGCTGGTAGTGGCAGCGTTAGCTAGGGTAGCGGTGGTGGTGCAAGTGGCCATGGAGGGCAGCAGTGCAGGATTGTGCTGCGGGTATTTGAGAGGGGACGGGCGAAGCAGGAAGGGTGGGCCGTAGGCGGAGGCACCTCCGAGGAGGCGCGGGCGAACTGAAGGGCTCGGCCCGGCGGCGAAGGGTGGAGCCGGGAAGCCGGTGAACTCCTGAACCATGGCGCGGAAGTTAGAAGTGTCGGTGGTGAGCACGGTGGTGGGGGGACGGCGGGAGGCTCTGGGCCGCTTTTTGGGCGGCTTTGACGGCGCCAGCGGGTGAGGTGGAGGATCCGTCGCTGGCATGGGGGGCATGTGCGTGGGGGAGGAGGTGGGGAAGAAGCCGTGGAAAGAGGAGGAGTCGTGATCGAGGTATAGGCTGGCGGGCGAGGAGGAGGAGGGGAGGAAGAGGCTGTGGTGGTCAACGGAGGAGAATTCTTGGTTGGCGCCGGTGCCGGGGAGGGAGGGCGAGGAGGGGAGGCTGTCGCTGGTGGTGGACGCCATGGAACGATCGATGGAGGCCAGGGAAGGAACAAGAAGAAGAGGTGTGTACTGGATGGACTGGTAGATAGATAGGGTTTGGTGTGGAATATTGGAGATCTTGATGTGGGTGAATTGCTGATGAACAAGCCAGGAGAGGGAGAAGGTTGATGAGGACTGGAGATATGGGCCGCCGGGGAGTGGTGGCCGTGAGGAGAAGCTGCTGCCAACTTTTCTTACAGTATTTCTTTTTCCTGTGTCTACTTTTCTTTGCTCTTGTTGAGGTGCTTGTACCGTCGTGGTGAATTTTAGAGAGACAAAAGGTAGTGTAGCGGTAAGCGTTATTTCCTCTATTAAGAAAATTTCATTACTTTTAGGAAAAAAATCTTATTTTTTGTGGTATCAATATGCTTATACATGGATGCTGTCAATATCATACTCCATTTGTGTCACCATATCAAGGTCATTTGAGCCAACATTGACACAATTTCAAGGTTACGGCCATACTTTTTATACTTTTGGACATATTTCAACATGTTTGGCTCAGGGGTTTTCTAAAGCGACATATGAATTGTGACACGAACAAGGTGTGATTTTGACAATCGAACTAGTTAGCTCCTTTTTGAGAATGTGTTGTGCATTATTTATTTAAAAATTCGGACCATTGTAAAAATCAGTATCAAATGACCTCACTACTTGCGCTATATGTATGTAGTTGGTCGACATCCATTCATAGGCACGGCATCCATTCATAGGCGTGCTACATTCTTTTTAACGGCGGTCAATTACTGCTTCGGTGGTGTACGTCTTTTCTCCACTCCTGATTCCAGGGTGAAGCTAGAGAGATTGACATGTGCAAATGAACAAGTTTACTGCATAAGAGCATCTCCAACAGGCGCGGTATAATTTTTTTGCAGCTTCAAAATAGCCATTTCACGCGCTGGGCGCATGTTGCGCTTTAGCAGCCGCGCTATAAATTGGCACGGCGCTGTCGCGCTTCACCAGGCGCGGTAGAATGCAGCGCGCGCGACCAGCCGGCGGTAGGCAAATATGAAACAAATACAATGACTTGAGCAAGATTTCAAACACAAAATATAAATAAAATCATGACTTGAGCAACATAGCATAGTTCAAATTCATGGCATAGTTCAAATTCACCAAAACACAAACAAGTTCATGACAACATAGTTCAACACAAACAAATGAAACATCAACAATCATGCCGAATCAATTTTCTCTTCATTTTGCTCCTCCTCCTCTTCATCGTCCCCATCCTCTTCAAGCGCCCCATCCTCCTCATCCTCAACTCGAACGGTGTTCCCATTATCTCCAAATGCACCATCCGAAGGCACGGGAGGCACAACGGAAGCATTGCCTTCACCCATACATGCTCCCATGGAACCCGGCGGTGCACTCATCTCTCCCATACCTCCATATGCTCCCATGCCAACCGGAGGTGCACTCATCCCTCCCATGGCGCCCATGCCTCCATATGCTCCCATGCCGCCTACGCCTCCCAAGAGAGACCCAAAACTCATGGCGCCCATGCCTCCCATGGTAGCACCAAAGCCTCCATGCCTCCCATGAAAGCTCCAACTCCTCCCATGCCTCCCATGCATAGGGCTCCTCTCCTCGGCCACCACCTTCCTAGCCTCGGTCTCCTCTGCCTTGTTCCTTGCCAACTTCCTCTCCTCGGCCGCTTCCTTTCTTGCTTTCACCATTTCCTCCATATGCTTCTTTAGGTCATCATCTCCTCCTCCTTTCTTTTTCTTCTCTTTTGTGGCTTTAGCTCCCGTTGGTCTTCTTGGATTGGAGTAGGCAACCGAGTTTGGCGTAGGGCTCCTCTTGGGGTTGGCGCCGTCGCTCGATCCCTCCTCATCATCTACCAACACCGCATCAATGTTTGGAAAGTTAACCGCATCCAAGCGATCACGCTTCTTCCATTTCTCTTCATCCTTCAACACCTCGTAGCAATGGCTCAAACCAAATGCTTTCGCTTTCTTAACCTTGCCTTTCTTGGTCTTCTTATCCTCTCCACGGAACAAGTTTTGTGCAATATTGAGCTACACATAGAAGAGAACAAGTTATTATAGAACATAAAAATAGAAGAGAGCAATGAAGTTGTCACACAAGGAAATGCCACTTACCCTATCTACATCATTTGTGCCACTTGGGTTTAGGGAATCAACCACCGACATTGCCGCCGTCCATGTTTGACAATCGGTGTTTATGAACGACCACCGGGACCGAAGAGATCTATTGCTACGGTCAATTCCACTCTTGTTGTGTGTGTTAAAGTACAACGTCATCCTATCCCAATATGTGTTCATAGTTTGGGCCGTCGCAACGGCGGCATCCATAGACACATACAACCATGCATTGCATAGCAAAACGTCTTCTTGCACGGTGTAGTTGCCCAACCTTCCTCGTTTTGGTGCATCCACCAAACCTTCACCGTCCTCATCCATGTCTTCATATTCATGATCATTGTCATGTATTTCATTGGTTTGAGACCAATGAGAACTATGAGAGTCAACACCCATAGTTGTCAAATATTCATCATCATTGGTACTATAAGGTTGAAGAAAATAATTAATCAAACTATACATCTATACACATTTGTTAACAAAGAACAACAAAGAAGAAGAAAAAAATTATACCTTGTGGGCATTCCATCGAACACCATGTGCGCATCGGCCTCCGGCGCTTCGGGTTGCGGGGCGGGGGGGGGGGGGGGGGGGGGCACAGGCGCAGCTTGCGGCGCTGCCGGAGGCTTCTTCGCGCGCTTCGGAGCACCGTCCACATTCTTCCCCTTTGCCGCCGCCGCCAACGGCCGCTTTGGGACGGATTTGCGCGGCTGCGCAGCGGGCGGCTGAGGAACGCCGACGGAATTCGCCTGCGGTGCCATGAAGAGGCCGCGCGCGAGACCGATGGACGGAGTTGGTGCGGCGCCGATGGCGGAGGTGGTCATTCCCGCGCTAGTGTTTGCGGCGGCGCCGGCGGCCGAGGGGTCACGGCTGTAGGGAGGGGCCGAGGTGGTCCATCGCCGGAAATTCGCCGGCGGCGGTGCGGGAGGGGCGCAGGCGGAGCGAGGGCGCGGGCGGCGGGAGATTTCAGAACGGCGGTTGGTGACTCGCGCGCTTTTCCCCTTTCGTCCCGCGCGCTGGACTGGACGCCCCAAATATTATGCGAAATGTACCGCTTCGTCCAGCACGCGGGACGCTTTTTCGCGCGCGCGGGGTTATTGTGCTGCCGCTGGAGGACTGGATTCAGCCGCGCGCGCGCTATATTGGCGGTTTATTCGGCGCGCGGCTTTTTAAGCGCCGCTGTTGGAGATGCTCTAAATGGGTGATGTGGATGATTGTTGGGCTTGTTTTACTGCATATAAATCGTTGATGATGTTGCAATTTCAACATAATGCCGAGTTTATCGCGCTTCTGCCTAAGAAGGATGACGCAGTCGACCTCAAGGATCACCATCATATCAGCCCGGTGCACTCCTTTGTAAAACTTGCCGCGACGATCTTGGTTGTCCATCTTGCTCCAAAGATGTCTGAGTTGATCGGCGCGAACCAGAGTGTGTTTGTCGGTGGTTGTTGCATCTAGAACAAATTATTCCTCGTTTAGCAGCACACATGGATGATGCATCAGAAGGGAAAGCCTGCCCGTATGTTAAACATGACATCGCTCGAGATTTTGACAGTGTATCGTGGCCTTTCCTGCTCAATGTTTTGGCGCAACACGGGTTTGGTAGTAGGCAGATCAAGTGAATAAAGCTTCTCATCAGCACCGCGTCCACTAGTGTGCTTGTTAATGGTTGGCCGGGGAGGCAGTTTCTTCACAGTTGTGGTTTGAGGCAAGGGACCTGATTTCCACTATTATTTGTGCACGGCCAGGACCCGTGGTGTGATCTCCGATATGGGCATGTCGGCATCCATCACTGTGTTTTCCTTTACGCGGATGATGTTGTGTTGTTCGTTTATCCAGAGGTGGTTGAAGTGGAGGTGATGAGAGGCATCTTGGCTTGTTTGGGTACGGCTTCGAATCTGACGGTCAATTTTGCTGAAAGTGTGGCCTTCCAAATTCAATGGAGCGACCATAAATCTAATTAACTAGGGTGGCCGTCTGCGTGCTGGACAAAGCCCTACTCGTCACCGCCGCTGAGGTCAATGTAGACACGGGTCGGTGGTGGTGGTGACCCGGTGCGTGGTGGAATCGGCCCTGGCTTAGGACCCAGCGTCGTGTCCTGCGCCGCTGAATCATCATGGCGGCTGCCTTGGGCGAGGAGCGGCCAGCGGGATTGTCAAAGTCGGAGCTTTCCACGGGCGGTACAATACGAGCGCACGCTAGTGGTGTACGCTCGGGAGAGCGAGGGAATGATGCGCGCGGGAGAACAACGGACGCGCACGGCTTACGGACATGAGGATTATGTCCGGCCTGGCAGTCGGCGAGGACTTCCTCGATCGTTCGCCCGGCCAAGAAATGCCACATGCCTCTGCGGTTCTTCACGCCGCGAGGACGAAACGGGTCCTCCCAGTGGTCAATCTGCTCCTCTCGCTCCGCCTCGAGGATTCCTGGCCACGCCGGGATGTGAGGCGCGTAGCCTAGATCGAACTTGAGATCCTCCGGTAGCCGAATCCACCCGTCGAGGATGAGATCCTCCATATCCTCGGTGTCGACGTCGGGGATCGGAGTGGGGGCACGGGCAACCCGCCCTTGCTCATGTGCTAGCTGCCTTGCAGCCGACAGTCAGGCAGGATCATGAGCCCATACCTGAAAGGCTGAAACTCCCCGGCGAGCTCCTTTCGGAAGTTGCACGACCACAACTAGGGCCCACTACCGTCGCTCTCGCCGTTGTGGGTCATTGCGGGAGGAGAGAAGAGGCGACGAGAAAGGCTGCGGTGAGGAGAAGAGCACGCGGTGGGGAGAGAGTATGGCAGGGATGATCCTCTCTCTCAGCTGACATGGCTTTAACAACAACGAGGAGAAGTGCTGCATTCGCTATGTTCTGACCTGGCAGGACAGGCGTCGTGCCTTTAAGGTTGGCTGCTTGACAGTCGCTGTGAGAGGCTGAAAGTGGGCTATGCCTCTGAACGAGGCCACACGCGCCGGGCGGACGGGCAGATTTAGTGTGTGTGCGGACAGTACGACGCGCCACCACGGTTCAGAAACTAGTGGAGTCCTAGTTGGCCATGCAACCAGTACTGAAACAAAAGTGGTGAGTAAGAAAAATGGTGCGCCACCAGCATGTTCAAACCAGGTAGCCACCCGGGTCCCACTTACGGGTAGCGCGGCCTACCAGTGGCGCGCCACTGCTATACTAGTGACACGTATAAAACAAAATCGCCACTAATAATAGGACTGCTATAAGGGTTTTCCTACTAGTGTTATGAGATAACAAGTAAGGTTTTTCTCTAAAAGAAGAACCAAATCATTATCATGTTCTGGCGAGTTTAGAGAATTTTTCTAGTGAAGGCCAAGAATATGTTTTTAGACAACAAAATAACAAAACCCGAGGTTTAAATATTCTAGAGGCTACTCTTGGCACATGAACTAAAATAAAAGATACCAAATGTGGTTGAGACGTAATAACACTCAAGACCCACCAAAATAAGCAAAACTAAATAAAATTGGGTTGCCTCCCAAAAACGATTTTGTTTAATATCCTTTTAGCTAGGCATGATGCAAATATCAAGTTTTACCTTCTCCAACATCAATGAACGCTTCAAGATATCTAATAACTCAACTTGGCATTTTAAGAGGGCTCTCTGTAATAGTTTTAGTTGTGACACTCCTCGGCTTCTTCCCTATTGAAGATTCTCTTTTAGATTTGAAAGAAGAAAAGGTTGTTACCAAGGTAATATTACTTCCACTAACTTATCAACCGTAGAAGGTTTTTGTTCAACTTTACCTTTCATATTCTCTAGGTTTTTATTTTATTAGCGGATTTCTTATAGAGTTTTCAAGTTTAGAAATATAGCATGGAGTCTCTTATCAATCTCATTAATCTTTTCCAAACTTGGCATGTTGTTTTCAATTATATCCAACCTCCTCATAAGATGTTCTATAGTTATTTCAGTTTTACCATCATCAATAGGTGGGGTTCGAACTAAACTTATATAATATTAAAAGCCTATATGTTAGAGTGGAGATTTTTGGCTCCCGAAATCCAGTGCTCCCTCTGTTTAAAAAAATCGAAAATGATATTTATGAGTTTCTAAAAATTCTGAAAAAACATCCGGCTGTAGCCAATAGTGTATCTCACTAACCTGAAAATATCAATTTTAAATACTATGTATTTTGAGCTGCACAAAAATGAAAAAAGTGTAGATTTGAGTATGCATATTTTCAGATCTCTCTTTTTGTGTAGCCCATAATATAAATTATTTGAACTTGATATTTCGTACGGTTGTGGGGCACAACATTGGCTACGTCCGGGAGTTTTGTCAGAATTTTTTGAAACTTGTAAATATCATTTTTTTTTTTTGAATTTTTGTAAAGGGAGGGAGCGCTGGATCTCAGGGGCACAAAGCACTTTTCCGTCTATGTTATGATTACCTAGAAAGTGTCCTCCTTTTGTAGTGTCTAGAACATACCGATACCAATTCGTGATATCAACATCGAAATTTCTAAGAAGAATAGTAGATGATTGTTTACGAGTGGACTTACCTTGAGCATTTTATTCTATACCAAGCATATTTTAAACTCTCTCATTTCAAAACATCGTGATGATTGTGTTCTCATATACTCGCTGTAACATACGAATAAACTTGAAAATAACGTAAAATCATGACCATTAACATTTTAACAGTGCAAACATGGCCGATCTAGCCAGCTTGTTGCTCACTAGTCCACCGCACTCGGTGAAAATGGTTGACGAGCTAGCGAGCCTCGCGAGAGCGTATTCTGACCACCGGATCTCTCCTGCAGGCTTTATAAGGTGCATGTTGGTTCAACCACGTACAGCTAGATCGCGTCGGTTGTACCTACGATCAACACATGCAGCATCTCATTACCATTTAGCCAGCATGGGAATTTCCCGTTGGTAAATAATCAAACACACCATACATTTCCCCCTTCTTCAACATATGCACTGCAACTACTACTTAGGCCCCGCTTGGCTCGCCTGTTATTTTTCCGGCCGGTGGAAACGACGGGAGCTAGCAGAAATTTACGCACGTTCGTAGGTCCGTAGAATTCTACCCGCCATTTCCGGTCCGAATACCCGCAATCCAAGGCTAATTTTTCTAAATAATACGCGAAATTTATTTAATTAGGAAAATAATACGTGTTTTTATTTTTTAAAAAAATATTAGTCAGTCGTCTTAGCCTAAGCCGACTGGACTAATCGTTCTTGGGGAAGACGATTAGGGCCTTGTCGTCTTGGCCAAAGACGACAGGTCCCCTTGGTTTTTGTCTTCGTCTTCGCCTAGGACGACAAGTACTAATCGTCTTCGGCCAAGACGATTAGTACTAATCGTCTTCGGCCAAATAAAAAAATACGTATTATTTTCCTAATTAAATAAATTTCGCGTATTATTTAAAAAATCATAATTTTATAATTCTCAATGCCTAAGCGAGGATCCATCATTACCGTCTTTAGTACGTACTAGTTGTTGGGAGTTCTTCAAGAAAGATTTGGGGTTTTACTGGAGCTGCCAAAAAGATGGTACTGTACGTAGCAAGCGCGTTGTTTGTTGATCCGCGCAATAATCGACGTGCTTGTAGTCCTGGGGAGAATGATTTGTGGGGCGCTTGATGAGCCCGTCCGGTCCGTCTCCGCTGCTCTCGAGAGATACTGATAATCATGCATGTTCGCAGCGCAGCACGGAGAGGCGGGTGCTTTGCTTAGTTTTCCTTTTCCAATCGGACCCGAGCATGCAGCTGCGTTGCATGTGATTCTGCCAGGTAGAAATGATTCCGAAGCCGTTCAAAGTTCAAACTATATATGGGCAAATAATTATTAAGTTGGTGAGGGGCCTGATTGTTTCTTTGGAGAGTTCTCTCCTCGTGCTCTGCAGTACGACGCCGTCTGTCCTAAGAGTGCAGTCATCACTGAGGTCGTGGCTACAGTTATGCAGATTATGTCTGAATTGCATGAGCCTTGTGGGGAATCATCTATGGTGCTTCCGATGAAACTTGCCTCATTGGAGTCTTTGGCGGTGGACATGACGCGATCACCACCTCGCTCTGAGTCCTGCCAGCCGCCCGCCTCTGTGGATAGTAGAGGTTTGGTTGCTTCTGTCACTTTCTCATTTTTTTGAGTGAACAGGTTGATAAAACAAGTGTGCTGGTGACTAACTCCGAGACACTGTTTGGCAAAAAGGTTTGTGACTTGCTCGTCGATTTGGAGGCGGCGTGCTTTAGATATGACATGGATATTGCTTGTATCTTGGCGGGGACGGCTTCGGAGGGTGTAATCTTGAAGGTGGAGAAGTCTCTCAGGACGATAAGAAAAAAGCTTGGCGTCGTAAGGAAAGATTCCGCTTTCGCTTGATTATCGGGCCCATTTCAGGTTGTCGTTTGTCTCGTCGTGGTTGTACTAGGTTGGGCGGGTTTGTTAGCAGTTGGATGGTTATTTGCTTGAGAGTTGTTCGCTTGTGGTTGTAGTTTTGATATATATGTTTTGCCCTGTTTTCCATTAATTAACCGGACAACTCTTTTTGTAAAATTAATAAGCTGGGGCAAAGTTTTTGTCCCGTTTCAAAAAAAATTAAGTTGGTCCAGGGCTCCAGGCTGGTTCATCCGTCTGTAGCCTAAATTACCTTGCCACCCACACTACGGCGCCGTTCCATGATAAAAATAAAAATTCCATTATTTTGTTTCAGTAGAGTAGTAGAAATTCAGTGTAGCCAAGTAACGTAGAATTAACTGGTTGGCACCGATTCTCATGTCGAAGATAGGCAAATCAGTTTATTGGCAGGAGGTAGCTAGGCGACCTGAGGCCACCCAAATGAGTTGGTTCCAATCCGACCACCAGCCAAAGATCTGGCAGCATTGGCATGGGCAACTGGGGCTGCAAACGAAGTTCTCTTCAGGCTGTGGCGTGATCAACCCATATACGAACCAGTTGACCGAGACAGCGGCTTGAGGCTTCCACCGGCCAAAGACAGCAACCACCTTGTACTAGTCCTTCTTTTTTGTTAGTGGAAATAGATGGCGCTGTCCTGGACAACGCAACCTCCTAGCGACGACTGCTGGAAACTGCAAATCACTTCCCCTATTGCAGAGAGCGAAGCAAAATCAAAGCTACCTGTGTCGGCCAACTTGACTGATCGGGTTACATAGGTGGTGGTTAAGCACTTCTACGATCTTGCGATCTTTCTGTCCGACAGCGCGACAGCGATGCATCCCCTTCCCATACTTGGCACACCTTGACTGGGACTAACAGTTGACGTCTATCCAGCAACCCTCGATTTTCTATCGTGTCTACATCGTCCCATTTGATCTCTATTTTGTTTCCCGTGCACCTTATAGATGGGGGGGAAACATCTAGATTTTGACTACTCGTCGCACGTGCAAAACAATGTCAGTTTAGCCCGCCATTACCACCCATCTACATTAACCAAGAGAATGCCCTGCAACCCAGCGATTTTGATCACAAGCTCGATCTTCCCGGCCCGGCGTTGATACTTGATAGTGGTGAGTTTACATATGGGAAGACCATATAAGAAATGTTAGGCGGTAGCTGCGCAGGTGAGTCGCTGGTTGGGTAAAGAAAACAGTCATGGCACAACTTACTCCCACCACTTCCAGGAAATCCGTCATCTCTACCTTGTATTCTGCACACAAGGTATGAACTGATACTAAACCATTTCGCTGTCACGGCACAACAGGTACTCTCATCAAACAACTTCCATAAGAAAATTTAGTTTACGGCCCATCAGTTGCGGGAGAAATAATACATTATGCAACAGGTAGGAGGATTTATGTCAGCAGATTAAAAGTCTGACCTGTTTTGAGCTTATATTCGTGCAACAGGAGTTGAAACTCAAGCATTTTTTTTCGGAGAAAGGGAACGAACACCCGGCCTCTGCATCGAAACAATGCACATAGCTCTTTTATTGCACAGATCAGAAAGATATAAAGTAAAAAAATCCGAAGACACATGCCTCGCGACCTCCATCAGGTTACCGTTAACCATATGGTAGAAAAAAAAACGAAGAGAAACTCAAGCATATGTTTTAGCTGTACACGGAGCATCCAGATCACAAGTAGATATCCAAATTTGCCAGGACAGAATCCAATACATTAAGGAGATAAGAGCTCAACTTTATCCGATATGCATTATCTTCAATAGTTCCGAAGAATGAACATTCAACAAACTATTGATGCTCTCATGCAGTCATGCTCTCTGCATCTATGCTCAGATGTGACTCCAAGATGTTCACTTCACCGTAATCTATAACCCAGTGCAAACAATGCACATGGAATCGACACATTAGCACAATTTTTTCGTGATGTCCAACTCCAATCAAACAAACACAAATCCACAAAAAATTGTTGCAAGAGAAAATGGTATTTTGGCTAGCCACAGCTCTATTAAAAACATTGTCTTCTTTTCCTCGACTATCCCTTGCTTTATTTTTTTCAAGAATACAACATGAAAAGGTTTATTCGAAAGTCCTAAATGGCCATTACATAGCCAAGAATTGCAACTACACCGCACACCAACTCAACACAACATGTCTTACAATGCCAACCCACAACAATGGACTTTGCACCGTCACCACCATGAATGACGAGGAGGCGGGACATAGGCGCACTGCGGTTTCAAACCCCACTGCCCCGTGCATCAGCTCTTGGTGATCGCGCCGCACAAAAAGACCATCAAGGCCGTGGACAAAATCTGACGAGGGTTCCTCTGGGCTGCAAAGGACGAGGCGCACTACGGGCAATGCCAAGTCAACTGGAACAGGGTCTGCAGACCCCTATGCTACGGCGGTCTCGGCATTCAGAACCTAGAGCTCGTGGGCACAGCGCTATGCCTAAGGTGGCTTTGGTTCAGTCGCACGGACCAGACCAAACCTTGGTGTTAGGCCTAGACTAACAATTGAAGAACGGAACACACAAGAACTCGAATATTCAGACACCTCTCTCTTTATTAGCTGAATTCAGAGGAAGGATTGCTCAGATCTAGGGTTCTAGAGAAGAGGAATACGGGGCCAGCCGGAACACGGCGGCTAGGGTTTAACCCAGAGATACAAAGATGATTATTACACGCTCCGACTCGAGCTAAATAGCAGAAGGAAGTGGCGACAAAGGAGAGAGCAGGTAAGGAAAAAGTTAACTGAAGATAAAGCGCAGTGTCAGATTCAAACAGCGACGGCTGAGCCATCGTAGGCCGTCCATTTGGGGATCAACGGCTCTCTTTGATTCTTTACGGCGCGAAGCGGTAAGGAAGCACGTGAGACGTTGATCGCCAGATGAACGGTTGTGCTTGTATCCAACACTAGCCTTATGTTCAGTTAACAGGCTTCTTCAGGTTCAGGTTCCTGACAATTCCCCCTCGTCGAGCGCAGACTTGTCCTCAAGGCTGGAAGAATGGAAACACCTTCTGGATGAAACTTGAATCTTCCCAAGTTGCAGCTTCAGCTGGCAAATTGATCCACTTCACAAGCCACTGGACAACTGGTATGGTTATGTCACCTTGCTTCCTCGGAGTCAGTTTGCGGTCCAACACCTTTTCTGGGCCAGTTTGAATGTTGCCTTGCTCATCAACCAAAGGTAATGTGGGTGTAGGTATGGCCAGTGGTCCATGATGCTTCTTTAGCTAGCTCACATGAAATGTGTGATGCAAGGTGCATCCCTCCGGAAGCAATAACTTGTATGCAGTGTTACCCACTTTAGCTAGCACCCGGAATGGGCCATAGAACTTGGAATGCAGCCACTAAGATCATGTCTTTGTTGTTTGAGTTAGGCAAGCCTTCCACGAAGTCCATGCTTATGTGTGTCCAGGCCATGTCAGCCACCGACAAAGGCTGTAATTTTCCCGGGTATTTCAAATGCTCAGGCTTATTAATCTGACAGATTGGGCACTGCTTGACATACTCAGCAATTTCAGCTTTCATTTTTGGCCAATAGAAAACCAATTGTATTCTGTGCAGTGTTACACGCTCCCCAGAATGACCTCCAAGTTCCGAAGCATGAAAGACAGAGAAAATGTCTTGTTTTACCTGTTTGTCATTGCTCACCACTATCTTGTTATTGTATCTCAACAATCCATTTTTCAGTGAACAGTTTGGTACTGCAGTAGGAGTCACAGCTAATTGAGCCAACAGTGATTTGCAATATTCATCATTTTCATAGCTTTCCACAATTGTGGTTATCCAAGTAGGGATTACAGCTGACCCCACTAACTGCCTCACGGCCAGTTTAACTCTAGAAAGAGCATCAGCAACTCTATTTTCTTTGCCCTTCTTATATTCCACCGAGTAATTATAGCCCAATAGTTTGATCAACAACTTGTGATGTATGCCCTCTGTCAGTTTCTGCTCCTGAATATACTTCAAGCTTTGCTGATCAGTTTTAATGACAATAGAAGATGCTGCGAAGTAGTGTCGCCATTTCTTTATTGCCTCAATAATGGCCAGTGCCTCTTTATCATAAGTAGACCAAGCTGCTGTTCTTGGTCCCAGAGATTTACTCATAAATGAGATAGGTCTTCCTTTCTGCATTAGCACTGCTCCTATTCCATAACCAGAAGCATCTGCTTCTAATGTGAAAGGGAGACTGAAATCCGGTAAAGCAAGTACAGGTGATGTTGTCATACAAGTTTTTAGTGTTTGAAATGCTTTTTCTTGAATATCTGTCCATACAAATGAGTTTTTCTTCAAGCAATCAAACAATGGACAACAGATTATCCCATCGTTCTTAATGAATCTTCTGTAATATCCTGGCATTCCCAGGATGCTTCTCAATTCAGAGATGTTTTGTGGTGCTGGCCATTTGGCAATTGCCTCCACTTTCACTGGATCTGTTGCTACTCCATTTCCTTGTATGACATGACCAAGGTATTCCATTTCCTTGTATGACATGACCAAAAGTGCATTTCTCCATCTTGGCAGCCAATTTATTATCTCTCAAAACCTGAAATACTGCTTCCAAATGCTGATAGTGTTCTTTCACATTTTTGCTGTAGATAAGAATGTCATCAAAGAATACTAAAGCAAATTTTCTCAGGAAGGGAGCCAACAAGGTGTTCATTAATGACTGGAATGTAGCAGGAGCATTAGTAAGGCCAAAAGTCATTATCAAGTACTCAAAATGGCCCAGGTGAGTGTTGAAGGCTGTCTTTGGTATGTCTTCTTCTTTCACTCTGATCTGGTGATCGCCACTGCGCAGATCAATCTTTGAGAATATAGATGCTCCGTTTAATTCATCCAAGAGATCTTCAATGACAGGTATTGGGTACTTGTTCTTCACTGTTTGGGCATTAAATTTTCTGAAGTCATTAACTACCCTCCATGTAGTATCTTTCTTCTTCACCATCAGTGCAAGAGATGAATAAGGACTACTGCTGGGTCTGATCACATTCTGTTTCAATAATTTCTGAATAATTTCTTCCATAGCATTTTTCTGGTGATGTGGTAGCCTATATGATCTTTGGTTGACAATTTTGGCATCAGGTACCAATGGGATAGAATGATCACATTCTCTTTTGGGAGGTAATGAAGTAGGTTCAGCAAAAATATCTTTATACTGATCCATTAGTGGCTGCAAAAATGCAGGAACTGCAGGACTTTTGCTCTTGCTTTTATCTTCCACCACTATTTGCTGCAAAAAGATGAATGTTCCGCAAATTGGTTTTTCTTTCAGGGATAGTAATTCATCCATTGTGACAATGTCAGACATGCCTGGCAGAGACTCATCCAATAACTTGATAGACTGGCCATCAGGAGCAGTCAGAGTAATGAACATTTGCTTGTAGTCCATAGTGACTGGACCATGAGCTTTTATCCAATCTGTGCCACAGATAATGTCATAACCAGCTAAAGGTAGCAGCTTGAATTTATAGCTCATCTTGTTTCCTTGTATTTCATAGTCACACTGTTCTGTTGTGAACTCAGACACCAGTTCACTGCCATTAGCAACCATAACCTGCACTCTTTTAGCTGGTTTGATGTTGCATTTAATTCTTTTAGCCAATTCAGTAGACATGAAAGTACCAGTGCTACCCGAATTAATCAGGACAGTTGCTATGTGTTTGCCCAATTTAGCAGTTATGGTAAATGTATAATTAGCCTCACTACTACCACTGATAGCATGCATAGATATTAACAATTTAGCATCAGGTTCTGGTAACTGTTGCTCATCATCTGAATCATCATAGTCAATATAAATTACCTCAGCACTTGCCTCTTCCTGTTGCTGCAGTGCATGAACCTTTGCTTTAGCATACATCTTGCACTGTTGTTTGTGTCCTGGGAACCAAGGTTCATTACATTTGTAGCACACCTTGTTCAATTTAGCTTGTTGAATCACTTCAGCTAATCCTTTTTGGGCCTGATCAGTGTTGCTTGGGCTTCTCACTTGTTGTTGAGTCATAGGATAGCTTTGTTTACTTCTGGGCTGGGATTGTTCCATCCGTCTGGCGTACCACATAGCCTCAGTCATAGTACTATGTTTTAAGCACTGCAAATGACTCTGAATGTATACTGTCAGCCCAGAGATGAAACTATTAATGTAATAGTCATCAGGTATAGTAGGGTTATCCCTACGCATCATGTTCAAGGCTTTCTCAAATTCCAAAACATATTGAGCTACTGTTCCAGTTTGTGTGAGTTGATGAAAGTTCTTCAAATTGTCACAGATAGAAGCTTCTGAAAATCTGTCGGTCAAGTAGCGAGTGAAACGATGCCAGTGGGTGTTGTTTGGTGGAAATCCTGTACCACGCCACCATTGCATTGCAGGACCCTTGAGGTAAGTGATAGCTAGCTCAGTTCAGAGGTGTTCTGGCAGACTCAAAGTACTGCTCAATTGTTTGTATCCAAGAATCAGCATCTTCACCATCGAATTCAGGGATATTCATTTTGACCGGTTTCACTGCAGGTGCATTTCTGGCATTATCTTGGTGCTGAAACAGAGCCCTATTTCTAGGAGGAAGGTCTCTTCGCTCCACTTCTTCATGGTGATCATGCTCTTGTTGTTGTTGCTGGACTGCTTGATGCCTCTTTCCATCACCACGCTGTGGCAGGATCTGTGGTTGTGGTGCTGCAGAATTTGGGTGCCTGTAAGGAACTTTTTCAGAACCGTCCAAATTCACTTCTTTTCCAGCATGATCATGTAGTGTAGCTGTGCCAATTGCTCTCACCACAGTCAAGTTTGCTTTGGCTAGCTCCTGATTTACACTTCCTTGCGCTGGAGAATCAGCAGTTGCAGCTGCCAGTGGAGGAGGTGAAGCAGGTGGAGCAGAAGGAGGGCCAGTAACTTCTCCAAACTAACCTGAATACTGGCAAAGTTATCCTGAATACTGACGAAGTTCTTTTCTACCTTCTCCGAGAATTCAGTAAACTCCTGCTTATCCTCTTCACGAACACGTTGCAGGGTCTTGACATCCAAGATCAAGGACTTCAATTCCAAAGAAGCAGTGTTCTCAGAGGAATTATCAGCTGGTTTCGTCATGTTTCTACCGCCGCCGATCTACCGCCGCCAGCTACTCGCGCCACCAAGGTACACGGAACAAGGAGGGAAAGGGTGGGATTTTATTACCTGAGAAGTGATATCTGGCAACCACCTCCAAACCTGAACTGCACCCGAACTATGCCGCCGCCGCCATGCCGCCTCCGTAGTACAACGCCGTCACCGGAATCAAGGGAGGGAGAGAAGGATTTCACAGGAGATCCCAACTTCTCTCTTTGCCTAGATCCAAAACGCCTCCGAGGATTCGGTGGCTCTGATACCACTTTGTTAGGCCTAGACTAACATTTGAAGAACGGAACACACAAGAACTCGAATATTCAGACACCTCTCGCTTTATTAGCTGAATTCAGAGGAAGGATTGCTCAGATCTAGAGTTCTAGAGAAGAGGAATACGGGACCAGCCGGAATACGGCGGCTAGGGTTTAACCCAGAGATACAAAGATGATTATTACACACTCCGATTCGAGCTAAATAGCAGAAGGAAGTGGCGACAAAGGAGAGAGCAGGTAAGGAAAAAGTTAACTGAAGATAAAGCACAGTGTCGGATTCAAACAGCGACGGCTGAGCCATCGTAGGCCGTCCATTTGGGGATCAACAACTCTCTTTGATTCTTTACGGCGCGAAGCGGTAAGGAAGCACGTGAGACGTTGATCGCCAGATGAACGGCTGTGCTTGTATCCGACACTAGCCTTATGTTCAGTTAACAGGCTTCTTCAGGTTCAGGTTCCTGACACTTGGTCAGGCGGGCCTTGACTTGCAGTTCAGCGCGAAGGATAAAGCGCTGTTATTTGCCTCAACTAGCATGTCGGTCGGTGACGGCAACACCGCCTGCTTCTGGACCGACCGCTGGATTGACGGGAAGGCCATCTCAGAGATGGCGCCAGAGGTGTTCAATCTGGTCAGCAAAAGGCTCCGCAAAACCATGACAGTAGCCGACGGCTTGCACAACTCCAATTGGGTGGCGCCGTTGCTTGGCAGGCTGCAAGGGGAGGCTCTACTTCAGTTCCTACACCTTTGGCCTCGCCTCGCACACGCTCAGCTCACACAGGAACCTGATCGCCTAACCTGCTAGTGGAGCTTACTCTGCACATTCCTGCTACATGGCGTCCTTCAACGGATCGATCCGTAGCGATGTCTGGCAACTCACATGGAAGACCTGGGCACCTCGCCGCGTCAAGTTCTTCTTTTGGCTTGCCGACCTTGACCGGTGCTGGACGGCTGATCGCCTACAGCGTCGTGGCCTCCAACACGAGTCCCGTTGTGTGCTCTGCGACCAAACCTTGGAGACAATGCAGCACTTGTTGGTTGACTGCCCATTCTCCCAGCAAATCTGGTTCGATGTGCTCTCCTGGGTACGCGCCACTTGCCCTCCGCCACAACAAGGTGCTAGGCTTGGAGATTGGTCGGCTTCGGCCAAGCAAATCTGCCCCAAACCCACGCGCAAAGGTCTTGCATCCATGACACTGCTCTCTGCTTGGATGATTTGGAAACAGCGCAACGACGACAATGCTCATCCCAGCTGCATGCAGGGTAGTGTGACGGCCCAACTATTATACCATCACCTTGATAACTTTTAAATTGCATGACAAGATCTCATGGCAGAAATTTATGTTTGCACAAAAACGCAAACCCTGAAAAATCTTAAGAATTAACTCGATTTATAAGCACTGTCACAGGACAGCTGTAACAGTTGGCTACGCTCAAAGCTGCAAAAATAATGCCCATTATCCTGCCCAAATTACAGAACATCTAGTATACAGAAGTAGCACAGCAGCAATGTTCCGGCCGTTCTCTGGAATAGCTACGTTAACCAGTTGGAGAGGAACTTGTCCTACCAGATAATTCTTGTAAATGCCTTCCTGCATCATCCAAAAGGGGTTCAAACGAAGGACATTTGCAGGACGTAAATGCCTTACATGGCTTGGTTCCGCTTTCCACTTATGACTCAGGTGCCGTGTTGTCCCAAATCAAATATTTGTCATGGAGAAACAACGCGCGGACGCCACTCACCAGCCAAGTACTAGACCAGCTCAATCAAGCTAAACGCCCTTTGATATAGCATTTTCTTCCTCCATCTTGCCTTTATCCTCAGCACTTCCTTCCACCGTCTTGTCCTCGATAGCCACATCGGTGTTTCCTTCTACCATCTTGTCCTTAGCCTCATCAGCACTTTCTTCCACCATCTTGTCTTCGATGGCGACATCACCTGCCTCGCCATTACCTTCATCCATCTTATCTCCTTCCTGCATCATGTCATCCTTTGCCTCAACAGTATCTTCCTCCATCTTGTCATTGTTCAACACAGCAGTCGCCTCACCACTTTCTTCTTCCATGCCCTCTGTCGTATTATGCGAAACAATACCACCATTGACAGTTTCAGGAGGGGTTGCATCAGCATTTGCATGAGGTGCATAATATTGCACGGATTGCATCTGTTGCATGAAGAATGGAGATCGGGTTGTCAGTTTTCCGAATGTATCAACACAGGCAGCTTAATTAAATTTTACAAAGCAGAGGTTCAGGACTGAACAACGTAGGGCAAAAGTACCTGACGAAGATGTTCCAGTCTGAAATTCACTAGGTGTCCAATATCTTCAACATCAGTAATGTAATGAATATTTCCAGCCTCTCCCAAAGGTCGCTCTGTAAAGGGGGTGCACTCTTCAAGGTTCAAGGCAAGCTTATCTGGCCTTTGGAGAAGAAGCTTGAATGTTGGCTGCAATTCATAGCACTGTTCATACAGGGAACGGCGGCAGAACACATACAAGCCCAGACGAGCACGGGACATTGCCACAATAAGTCTTCTGACATCACGGAGATGACCCACAAATCGAGTCCGGACAAGAGATAATAAAATAAAATCATTTTGTTGACCCTGGAATTTATCCACCGTGGTAACCTAAATAATACATATGAAAGTTAAATGTCAGCAAAAATTAGTTGAAAACTGACCAAAGTAAATGAAAGGCAAATATAGCTCAATCTCAATCACTGGATTGTTAATTACCTTGCAAGGTGGCTCAATGTTCCATGGCTTGCATCTTCTGTTGATAACATCACGAATAAGAAACTTCTGACCATTGTAAGTAGTTAATATTGAAATCTTATTGGCAGGGTATCCTATCAAGCGCATATAAATATAGACACTAACAATATACTCAGCCTCCCCTTCATTCTGGTAGAACCAAGGAGAAGGAGCAGACTCGCCTCTGCCACGGTAATCAGGAACATCAACCAGCTGATACTCATAAGAGAACCCAGAATTAGCTTTATGGAACATAGCTTGCTCACGTACGTAAGGCAGATCCCCCAGTTCTCTGTATCTCCAGTTATAAAGTTCAGCAATACTAGGTCTGGCACGTCCCTGGGCATTGAGTTCAATATAAGGCACACCAAGGCGAACAAACCTTGTAAAGAGACTCTGGTCCATGTGGCTGTACTTCTGAAAAGCCATGTTCTTCACGACAGGCGGTAACTGATGGTGATCACCAATTAAAATGCAACGTTTGAGACGAGCATGGCCATCTTCCTGTCGTTGCAGGAGCGTTGGTATAAAAGTTTCTATCTCCAATATCTGCGCACTTTCTTCCATCAGCAAATTGTCATATTTGAAACCCAGTTGAAGAAAATCTCTCCTCTTCAATGCTGCATGAGTGCAAGTCATGGCGACAATCTTGGCTTGTTTAGTCATTAGATAATTTGCTCGCTCCGCTGTTGACTTCAGTAACTCAAAAGCCCTACACTCTTCCAGCTCTTGGAATATGGTGGAAAGATGTTTGAAACAACCTTTGGCTGCATGCATATCTTTCTCAAAGGACTCACCAGTAAATATAGGCTGTGGGGTATCCAAAAAGAACTCCGAAAATGGAAAACGGTCTTTAACGAAAGAGGGATTCCCTTTGTTTGGCGCACAGGCAGCCAAGAATAGTTCCCAGCGGGCGTAAACATGTAATAACCAAAAATATGCAGCATTTTCACATGTGTAGCTCACATCTTCAGGAAGATGAAGGGATCTTGCCAGTTTTGCAACTTCGCCAAGCAGCTCTAGTCGCCGAACCAGCATAGCATTGACACGCCCTTGACGGCTAAAATCGAGATCAGTTGCCAACTCTTGCTCACCCTGACCAAGACGAAGAAGGTACCTAGCAGGCACATCCCTCTGAAGAACAAAGTTAACATCAGACAACAAGCCAAAAAAAGAACATGCGGCAAAACAATCAGAAAGCATATGCTATATTTGAAGGTAGAGATATTGTTCATCGTGATGTCAATCAAGTAACTCAGAACTCCATCAGTCAAAATATATGGAGCAAGTCAAGAATCAGCATTTGGACATATGTAGCACAATATTTCATGAGCAAGAAGCATACATGATCATTTCATCTAGAGGCCCAAGGACCAAGAGATTTTCTCTACTTCCATCCAAATTGATACAACATCTTCTATAGCAAGGAACATAATTAAAATTGTGTACTTGAACCAGATGGCAGCAAAATATTCAAGTAACATCCAGTCATATACTGCAACCCCCGCAGCTAACTAGTCATCCATATTACGGGCAGCATTGCATAGATGAAACAACCACTGATGCAGTATCTCTGGAAAAGTACTAATGTTTGGTAAAAGTTCGGAGAAATTTTGGTGCAGTCACAGTACCTGCATTATCTTCTCGAACAAGTCATTCAAAGCTTGATTGGAATGGGTAATAATCAGCGTTCTTTGTGAAGGACAGTTATGATATAGAACATTTAATATCTGCACAGCTGTATCTGTTTTTCCCGTACCAGGAGGACCAACAACCATTGTCAAACCAGGTTGAATACCAGATATTATAGCGCCGATCTACAAATAGATAATTGTCATTCATCAGCAATCAAAATCTGAAGTTGAATCAGACTTTAATTAATCCTAAAAGCAGCATGCAATTACATCCCAACAAGCAAAAGTGGCATATGATTTAAGTATAATATGACAATAATAGGAACTAATAAATAGAAGTTATATTTATTCAAGTAACGAATCCAGGCATCCTAGTGATCACTCCTAATTAGTACACAAACAGAACGCCAGAAAACAGGGATAAAATAGCTCAAAGTGGCAGAGACTCTATTCATATGGTGAGTTTTTGAACAAAAGTAGCAATCCCACAATAAGTCAGTCATAGACTATAAACCAATGTTGCAATGCTGACCTGGGTGTGTAATAGCTGAATTCTGGAAATGTGAAGTTTCCTTAATTCAGTCTAAAAGTAAACCATAAATCATATTCAAATCCGACTTTTTGTACTATATCAGTTCAAATTTTGTCTTGTGCTAAATGTACTAGTCATTTTAGGTACCCAACAAGATGTCAATCATAGACTATAAGTCAATTCTCCAATGCTGACCTTTCCGGACAAAAAAAAGATTGCCTGGGTAATAACTGAATTCTGGAATGTTTTCCTTAATTGGATCTACAAGTAAATCATATTCAAATCTAGTTTTTGTACTAAATCCAGTTCAAATGTTCTATTCTGATGCTAAAAGTATCACTACTAGCTGCTACAAACTAAAAATGTCCTCCCTAATAACCACCCATTAACATTGTTCAATTCGTCTCCAAGAGGCTGCATACAGAGTAAATGTTTTGAAGGTATGCTGGTAAGTTATGTTTCGAGGATTTACACCGACTGAAAATGGTGATTTAGCTGAGGATCTGTACCTGAGTGGGTGTAAACCTCACTGAATTCTGTTTAGGTTTATCTTGAGGATATGGCCCTGGATCAGCAGGAACATAAGTCTCGACCCGTAGTTTTTCTTTCTGAGACCCTTCATCATTGAGCATATTGTTCTTGCTTGCTACATCAGAGGAGTTCACATTGCCAGGCAGAGCATGACTGATTTCCCTCATTTTCTTGGACAACTTAATCCTAAAGGGAGGGCTTGGATGCATGTTTTCGCTACCATCAGTATTGATAAATGTGACCTAAGAATAATTTAAATCATTAGAATATTAAGGATCGAAGATGAAAAAAAATTACAGCCAACCTCAGGAAAAACAGGATTATGACATTTACCTGGAAAGCTGGAAAGCTTTGCACAACATGCTCAGCATCAAGGAAAGTGTCCTTAAAATCTATAGTTTCCAGAAGATCAGGCATGTTTGTCCACTGCGCAGCAGAAGGATTTCCATAACCCAAGAATATGTTATGCAACCATTCAGGAACTATACATGTCTCATTCATTAGATCACGTATAGATTCCAGGATTGCTTTAAAATTATTCTCCTTGGGTTTCCTTCTCATTAGAATATTAAATGTACCATAAACGTTTTCTGCATGCTTCTCTGCTACCTCAGTATTATCGATGTGGTACTGTGCTGTATCTAAGGCAATTTTAACTGTACGAATCTCACCCTTGGGAGGTTTCCACTCATCTCTCTTAATCCTTCCTGTATAGTCATTCATAAGTCCTCCTTCCTCATCACGAATCTCGATCACCTCACATCCACGTACATATTGCAATCCTAGCCTTTCAGGCACAGTTGATTTTGCAGCTTCCTCTGGGCTTAGAGGTTCAAAAGATGGGCGGATTGATAACAAAAATAACACATCATGCTCTTTCAGACCATCCCACTCAGATTTTATCTGTGGTCTGTAGCTCGATATGCTAAAAGTAACATCAGCTGTTACAGCAGAAGGCTTAACTTCTCCAATGTTAGGTTGCTTCACTTGTGTGATCCTAAATTCCTTGATTGGAACAGCCATCCTGGACCATCCACGAAAGGCAGTGTCTCCCTCATTGTTGATATAAGCATGTAGATGAGGAACAGCTTCCTGAATATCTTCACGGATTTCATATGTTGATTCAAGACGAAAGAGATTGAAATTCCTCAACAAATAATCATGAAGTGTCAGAAACTGGAGATTGAGTTTTGGGAGGGCAAGACATCCTTCTCCAGAATAATTGATGCTAGGCACAAGGCTCTCATCCCACATGATCTGTTCGTTAGGATACAGAGGAAGTGCATTAACTGCTTCTTTCTGGGATTGACGCTTCTCAAAAAAAGCAACAAGGACCTCGATAAGGAAATCACGCCTTCCACTGCATGGATCCTTCTCTGAAATTATTTTAAGCTGTTATAAAAGAAATTAGTACTTTAAATGCCTGCTTTTCAGTTTTATATGTAAAATAAAATGTCCAGGTCTAGCACTGATACGGAATGAGAAAATAATGAAACTACGAAGTGTGGTTTTTAAAGCTAAATTTACTTGAACATTCACAATTTTACTATGAAACTACGAGGTCTGGTTTTTAAAGCTAATTTACTTAAACATTCGTATTTTACTATGTCATATAGTGGCATTTGCAAATAAATAATGGTTCTTACAATGAATATGACTTCTCTAATTGACATCTTATTTAACTATGTTTACTTGATTATACACGTCATTTATACCTAATGGACGATAATTAACAGGAACATATAAGATGTTTTATGATTTATCCAAGCAGCGTGTGCAGTCATGCTTCCATTCGGTCAGAATTTGCATGTTCAACACCATAAAACTCAGAAAAATTACCTTCCTTTTAAAAATGAAAAATAAAATTTCCATCACAAATAGCAAAAGAAGAAATATATGCGGTCTATGTTAAGGGATATCAGGATATTAGTTACAAATAAGACAAACAATAGCAACCTGATAAATTTTAAGAGACAGCAAGCACAGAGAAATAAAGTAAGCATGTAAAATTGTTCACCTTATTGCAAACCAGATCTTGCAGTTCCACATCTGATAACACAAGCAGCTTCTTTGTTAAATCAGCACGCTTGTGGATTGAACCAATATTACACAAGGCAAGGTCTCGCAACTGCACAATCAGAAAAAATATTATTTTTCCTTCAGCAACCTAGTATTATCAAGGAAATCAATAAATAAATTGCACCACGCCACTACTAAGGTACACACCTTAGGCACTTGTTTAAATGCTAGAAGCTGAAAAGCTTGGAAACGCGAATAGTGAGCTTGCAAAACATCATCATCACTAAGCTGTGTTCCAGAATGATCGTTGATCTCAAAGCCTTCGTAGAACTGCAACAAGTCCACCAATTGTGCAAAAAGACGCCCCTTCTCATGAGTATAGAGTGTGCTTAAGTGGCACTTAGCAACTACAGCGGTATCAGCGACAAGGGGCCTTAGAAATCTGTATATTAAACAACATTATTAGAAACATAAATAACATAATTACATACAAAATACATTACAGATAGATAAGCTAAATGTGTCTAATACTTGCCAGCAAGTTTTAAGTGAATCAAGATGTTTCACTTCATGGATATAGCTAGATGTTGCAAAGAAAAGATGAAATACCTTCATAAAGATGTTAAGTGGAGGGCAAAGGAAAACGTTGTGTTATGTGTGTGCTTAAGTTTGGGTGCAAGGACCAACTGGCCAAGGGAGCACGAGCCCTTCGTCGGCCGCAAGGGTCTCTTCCCCATGTTATACCTCAAGGCTCCGATGCATTGTTGGGAAGAAAGGGAGTCTAGAGAACTTTTGGTTATTATTTGATTGTCCAGATGCACATGCATGAATCTCCTTGTGAAGAGACTTACCAAACAAACTTGGCAAACTAAGAAAATTATCTCAGTTAGATAGTATTTCCTAACAAGAGTATCTAATCAAAAAATGTAGTTGCATCTCAACTATGAAACCAAAAGGTAATGATTATATCTTATCTAATCTGCATGGCTGAACAGTACTGTGGACCATAACAGTTACATGAGTATGAAAGAAACAATCACAAAAACAAATCACCATAAAATGGCCAGTTGTTCGCTGTCAGACGACATGTATACAAGAACAAAAAGACCGACACCAAAGGAGTGAAATATGTTGATTTGCAAAATGTTCATGGTGGAGAGAATCAGACACCTAACAACTTTTGTTTATGAGATCGTTTGATTCACAAGGACTTCGAAAGTAGTATGGTCAAAAGAGACAGATACTCTTAAATAATTGCACCTTAGTCCTTAGGCTTGAATGGGCTGCCCCATTAACTTGAGAACTGAAAACTTATGGGTCCTAAAAGCTTATAAAAGCGGGTAGATGCAATGTTGCACAAGGGCCTGTAAGTTAGACCTACATCAATCAGACAGAACAAAGAAGTTCTGCAGCTCTACTGCCCTGGATGTCAAGTTCTCAAGTTCTTATATCTAAATAAAAACTCGGGAAGGCTGAATAACCTAGAGTGCAATCTACTCATTTACTAATCAATGATGCTTCTTGATACTGCCAAATAAGTAAAAAACATATGCATACCTTCTCGTAGGAAGCTGGCTCAACATATCAATCAGAAATTCCATGAATCTTTCACAATACAAGACACTAGAATCATCAACCTGCCCACTAAGTGACCCGTTAAAGACAGATTCTTCACCACCATCTTGACTGGACAATACGACCTTTGAATCGAGAATCTACAGAAGTTTCACAGATGGGACTTAACACAATAGATATCTAACAACATCATAGTAAACTGGAAGAGTTTCAAAGGCACACCTCCAAAAATTCTTCAATTAGGTTCCGAAGGAATTTATTCTCTAGCATTTCTGAAGGATTACAAGGTTGGCCTGCCTTTTTTGCTTCCTTTGCTTCTTTTCTTTTGATTTTGGTCCACTTCTTAATTAATTCAGGATTAAGGCAAAGTTCCATCTGTAGATGTTTGAAACATATATGAGGAACCAGAAGGAGGCCAGAAGAAGCTAACTTAGGGGAGACAATTTTAATTACCTGAAGCCGTCCAAAAGAAAGAGTATGCCACAGCTTCAAGCTTACTACCTGGAGTATAGTTTCCCGGACAAGTTCATCCTCCAAACTCTGCAGTAAGGCATGAGTTAATTGGCCACAGAAAGCATGCCCAAAGTAAACAACGAACAGAATAAACGACAGAGCAGCCTGAGCACAGCTAGTCTTAAAGTATGTAGAAATTAGGGCATGGAGCCATAACATGAAACGACCAGTGCATAGAACAATTCAATAGGAAGCTATGTAGAAATTCATGCCAAACAGCATAGCATCCCACATTACAGTATTTGAAAGGTAAACCCTAATTTCCTTTCATTTGTAATCGAAGCATCTACATGTTAAAAAAAAAACATGGAGTATTCTACTATGAAGGGTGTGATCAGTACCTGAAACGCGTTTATCATGAACAAGAGGTAATTTGTTTTCTCTGCCATACTAATGGTCCTATCCTGCAAGACAACATAAGGATGAGACAAATCCAGAGGCAAAAAAGTGAGAAGATATATAGTTACTTGTTCAAAGAAACGTCCAAAGGACAAAGGTGCCAATTGAATTAACACAGAACATTCAGCATGAAAATGAACAAATCTACAAAAAAATCAGCAACAAGCATCTCACAAAATATCAGATCCACATAATCTCTTAACTGGTGCTCCGGTGACAAATCTGAGAAATCGTCATCAACTCAACAGCATCATCCCAAGCTACTCATGTTTTGCAGCATAGCTTCCGAAGAACATCAAGAAAATCTATTCTGGCCAGTGACTACTAACTGAATCTCATAAACTCAAGCACAGATTCAGCAGCTGCAGCACACAAAGTGCATGTTTGGTCACATTGAGCTTGTTACTACAATGATTGCTAGCAACCAACGAACTCATTCTAACAAATTCTCGACCCCATGGGATCTTATGACACCACCTTCATTAACAAGGTCTCAATAAAAACTACTTGAAAATAGATACATCAAGTACAAAAACTAAATTTCACTGTGTTGCTAATTATGCTGCTACAGCCTACGGAGGCTCAGTTTTGTACAAGAGTAGATGTGCGATGTAGACGAAGCATCTATCGAGCAACTGGACAAGTGCAGCAATTGAACACACACCTCATCCTTTAGCTTGAGAACCCGCCATAGGAAGCCTTTGAACGCGTCCTTCCGGCCATGGAAACATGTCCACGCCGCCACATTCTCTCGAAACTGCACACAAGATCCCAAATCACGTCAGAAACCCTAGAAATAGCTCAGGCAACTAAGCTACCATTAATTGCTAAAATTCGAGCATGGGGTGAACCTTCTCGTTGACCATGAGGATCATGGACATGACGTGCTCGAAGGAAGCGTTGTCCGGGTCGAAGTGTGGCCAGAGATAGTTCTCAAGGTACTGGCTGACCTCGAGGATCATGACACGCTGGAGCGGGATGGTCTTGCGCCCGCGGCCCTCCATGCGGAGCTCGGTAGTGTAGATCTCCCTAACGAGGTCCGCATCGAAGGTGGCCGCGGCGGCCGGCGAGCCCCAGTGCTCGGCGGCGACGCGGGTGAGGCGGTCGCGCTGGATGTCGAGGAGCGTGATGGAGCCTCCAGTGGAGGCGGGTGCCTTGTCGGGCGCCGCTTCCGCAGGAACATCGGAGGGGAGCGGGTACTCGGCGGCTCGGGGGTGCCGGAACTCGAAGACCCCGGTGCCGTAGACCTTCGGCATGGCTGGAGTCTGCGAGGTTTAGGGTTTGCGTGAGTGGGAGTAGTAGGGAACTGGTAGTGCGAGAAGCGGGGAGGAGGCGGCGGCAGCGGGGAGCGGTGGTGGCGGAGGAGGCGGCGGCGGCGGCGGCGGCGGCGGCGAAGGGGATGGGAGAGATTTGAAAGAGGGGTTTAGCCGGACGCCTCCATCGGAGTGGAGAGAGGAGACAGCAGTGCGGTGCGCCGGTGCCGACTGCCGAAGCTCTACCTGGTTTGTTTTAGCTCAAAGCCTTGAGCCCGCTGGTCTTGGCCCGTAAGATGTGCGTCGGGCTTACAGTGTTTGGGTTTTTTTTATATGGAAAACAAAAAAGCCTTCAAAGATTGGATGGAAAAATGGCCCCTGAGAGCCTGAGAGGGCTCGGCAGAGCTTGAACGGAACTTAAACCACCCTCGGTCAGGCCCGATGGAATGGTCGACTCAGTCGTTTCTTTAGAGCCAGATCGAGAAGAGCACTGTGCGGAAAGAAGTGTACACGGGGATGGATGCAGCAATGAAACTGGCGGGGAACGAAATATTGGTGTCGCGGTATGGTGCCAAAACTAGTCTCACACCTCTTTAGTTGGTCACCTCGAACGGAAGGACAAACCCCATTACGTCGGCATAGAAGACTACAGCAAAGACGGCGACGCTTTAGATTTGAGTCAAATCAGGGCGGCGCCGGTTTAGTTTTTGGGAGGCGACGACGACGTTGATAGCAACATTGGCACTGGTAGCAGCGAGAACCAGAGCTCCGGCGGCTGAGCCAAGATCTATCTATTTACCGCCTCGTCTACGACTCCGACATGGCGTGGCCCTCTTCTCCATGGCGGTAAGCATCTTTGCCACCTTGCAAGGCATAGGACTAGTAGCTAGATTTCGTTGTTACTTATACACCTTAATTTCACTAGGACGGATGGATGACGCTTATCGTTCAGGCAACAACACTCATAGTTGTAATGTTCATGTTAGTCCATTATAGAGTAGTTCGTCACAATTACAACGTTAAGTAGATATGGTCCACCGTTTGTCCGAAGTCAGGAGAAAATGGTCAATCTCAACCACATTTACGACACAAAAGATACAGCATAGCTATAGGTGGTATCCATATTTCAAGGTGAGCAAATCAGAGTTTTAGCTCATGCCATGACATCATTTATTTGTTGTGTAACATAAGATTTTGTTCATATCAGCATGATTGTATTGGTGCAGTTGATGGTACTCACATGACTACTAGAGTGTCGATATCAGAGGCTTCCGCTTACATGGGAAGGATCAGCCCATGATATATGCAAGCATCCTTGATAACAGAATGATTCGACCACGTCAGATCAATATTCTAGGTGACAAGTTCTACCTTGAAGATGTAGAATACGCATGTCGTCCAGGGGTTTTTCCGCCCTTCTGAAGTATCAGGTACCATCTTATAATGAGTTAATGTAAGGAACTATGCCAAAGCATTGTTCAATCTGATACACTCTAGTTTTAGAGTTGCTGTTTTGAACAACAGATTTAAGATGCTTGATCAGAAGCCATTCCACCCGTTCTCCGCACAAGTAAAGCTTGTTCTTGCACGAGGCAACTCCTTTGGCCTTAGGGGCGGCCCAGTCTCCCTTGGATGTCACCGGAGCTAGCACGCCTGAACGGCCGACTGTGGATCGAGGGCCTCGACGGAGCGTCCTGGCGTCGGTCGCGAGCACCTCCTCCGCGTCGGCGTTTGGAGGAGAGAGAGATGGGATCAGAGAAAGGAGAAAAGGGGAAAAGAAAAAGAAAAAAGAAAAAGGGAAAAAAAGAAAATGGTGGCTGACAGTGGGCCCACAACCTAACGGCCGTGAACTGTTCGTCATCTCCTTTGCCATGTACTGTAGCACTGACAGCAGCTCGGTCAGAAATTGTGTTAAGACCACTAAAATGAAAAATCAGTACTCCACGTCATATTTCTACCCTAAAGTTCGGTGTTTTCTAGCCACAATTTTGGTAGCAACCAGACAAGTCTCTGTCATTTTCTCATCTAACCCTAACCAGCGTACGACGGATGGCGTCCGTACACTGCCTGATGGCCCAAAGCATATCGCCCATCGCGAATTTTGTGCGGCGACGGCGCCGTTCCACGGCCTCTCCTCCAAGGTTCGCGCCCTTCCCATCTCACCCTACCCCACCTTGGCCACCTCTCTCCTTCGGTCCTTCCCCACTAGCACGCATATCTTACCAGCTAGCGGGGAAGGAGAGAGGTGGCCAGTTTCCTGTCTCTTTCCGATTCTCCTCCCCATATTACCATTCTGTGCGAAGGCCGTGCGATTTCTCCATGTTAAGCCTTTCTTTTCGTCCGCGAGTTATGCGCCTCTGAGCGAACTCTGATCTCCCTTTGCGCGTTCAAAAGTTTTTCGACAATTAGATAGATGCAGCTCCTGTTCGATTGGGTGACCAAACCCAAATCAGAGGGAGGTGCCTATTTGTTGCACTGAGTACGGTTAACAATTTCCAAGATATGGACAAGGATTTTGCATTTCTTTTCCAGAATTTAGCACTACTACCAACTGAGTTTATTTTAGCGACATAGGAGAGCCAACAAATCGACTCTTCAATTATATATAATTTCCTTCACTTCGACAGGAAATTAAACTGAACCAAGCTACAAGCAGTGTATATATATTATAGGGTCTTATCAATTGCTGGTGGCCTGGCAGGATTATGGAAGCTACTCGCAATGGCGTTCACCAATCATTGTATCTTATTAGATCATTGTGGAGGAAGCTTTCCTTCAAGGAAGGATGAAAATAGCGCTAGCGCCCTGCGGGGCTGATAGTAAGGAACCATGTGGCCAGCTCCTTTCACTGTCGCGAACACCAGGCCCTCATACCCAACCACATAGCCGGCAACCTGCCATTTCATGAAGGAACCAGGAAACTATTTTTTAGTTTTACAGGTGTAACCCAGTAGCTATAACAATTATGAAATATTGCATTATTAAGTTCTAATGTGGACTCTGATGTTCAGTGTTAGTCATGTGACCAGGAGTGGGTTCTTTACCTCATTGTCGATGCGCCATGGGCGCCAAGATGTTTCTGTGGGAAGGTCAAGAATGCCTAGCGCATATTGGGTCGAGGTGACAGAACATACTGCATCCATATCACCGCTGGTGTGCAATGGTAGAGTTGGAGTTAGGATTAGTTCATTAACAACAGACTGCTTCAGTACTTGAGAAACATAATTTGAGGGATATAATTACCTGTACAGCCATACCCTTGTGCCAGTTGAAATGAGGTTGTTGATTGATGGCAGCATGGTCTCTGGTGAATCGTTCCAGTTATCGAATACAACTGGACTGCGTGAGTGAGACATTGAAAATTGATGTCAGTTAGAAACATACTCTAATTCTAGTGTTGAGTTTTCCTTGATATTTGTTTTAGTATGAGGTTGCTTAAGACTTAAGACTGAGAAAATTCCTAGCAGTAAAAAGTAAAAACTGGTTATGCATGAATGGTTTAAAATCTCTGTAATTTCAGATTGTGGCTGCTGGAAAAGCAGAAGTATAGTGTACACATAGGCTGCAGAATCATATGCCATTATGCCTTCTTTAACGTTTAATTACTAATACCCATTGTGGTCTGTGGTTCACACATCCTTAACCTTTTGATGGCTGGCTCATATAGATTGTAGGCATCTTTTTGGCATAAAAGCAAATCACAAGTGACTGACAGAGGCATACGAGTGCTTTTGCTGGTGAGGAAGTTACTAGGATCAGTCATATATACAATTTCTGTTTTGTAAGTATAGATTACCTTTTTAGATAGCTCTACGAAAGCAAGAGAGCTGCTAATAGGGATTATTCTTGGAAAACTATTGTTCCTAATATTGATGGAAAACATAAGAAATATGTTTTGGGTATGCCAATACATATACCTGCAATCCATCCATGGGTAGCTCAACCCTGTCGTGTTTGCGTGCAAGGCTCTTTGGACCTCAGGACGATTTAGATAAGAGGAGACATAGTGGTTTGTGCAAGGATCACCGAAGACCACCTGACATTGGTCAGCCACAAATTCAGTACCCAAAGAAGAATGTATATAGCAAGAGAATTGGCGGTGTATGTTGATTAGTTTGTTTAGGTGTGTGTACCGAGTCACTTGATCTGGGAGGACTGGAGGCATCATGACATTGTGGTGCATAGATGTTGTAGTCATCGACATTACCTTTTTCCTTTATAGCCAAGTTCATGGCGTTATCGCAGTCGTTAGTATATGTGTCGTTGAAGCCACAGTTAGCCTGGATCGTTCTGTAGGTTTTTTCGGAAATCATAGCATGCATCCAGAAGTAGTCAAATGTTGCTCTTAGAGTCAAATTGTATTGCAAGTCTGCGTTGCCCATCTGATCAAATTTCAGAGTGGTATCAATGATTAGAATCTTACTGATATTAGAAGCTCCAAAACAGTTATTGTTGAATGTTGAAAACTTACAGCAACACCTTTAAGCTTGACATTAGTCGTGTTGTTGGCTCTATTGTTAGAAATAATCAAATTAGCTAGCTCTGGTATATAGTGGCCAGCATAGCTCTCGCCAGTTATGAAAAAATCACGGTCCCGGTACTCAGGAAATTTCTCTAGCCAATTAACAAGGAAGGTGTATGCATCATCTGTGGTTTTTTTGTCACCAGTGTTGTGATAGTCTGATGTTGTGTTGGAGTATGAGTATCCAACACCGGCTGGGGTATCAACAAACAGCATATTCGCCACTGCGTTTGTGAACGAAGACTGGTAAGTTCATCTTGGTATAAATGCAATTACTTCGTTTAATATTAAATATGGGCAGGGTATGAGTGGATTACCTGTGTTCCATGCATGGCTTTTCTTGTACAGTGTCTTGTTGTCACTATGGACAGAGAAGGGTCCAAGTTCTAGCATGGCTCCAGCTCCGAAGGATGAACAACCAGGGCCTTCAAATCTCATTAGCAACAGTTCTCAAAGAAATTGTTGCGGCATTTAAAAAACAGCTCGATTAACATATGTGATGTTGATTCAATCTTAAATGCACATCTATTGCTTTTTTATTAGTTTTCATGTAGTAAATTGTACTGCAAGAAACACGTATAACATACCTCCATTCAGCCATAGGACTAGTGGTTTCTTCGAAGGATCTTGAGAAGCCTCAACAAAATAGTAGAACAAAGCCCTTCCAGCATTTGCATCCACGGTGACATATCCTGCATATTGGTCGAATTCTGCTTCCTCCATCTGACCTGGCATTGCTATGATCTTATCCTTTTCTCGCAGACAATCTTGTGAGCCACCATGCACTGAAGAACTAGCACTGCTGCTATTCACAGATGCTTGCTGTTTTTCTGGAACATATTTCCTGGATATTTTCAACTGATCAAACTCAAGAGGGTGTTTGGGCTTGTTGCCAGTTGTGTTTGCTACCAAGAGACAGAACATGGACCAAAGTACTAGTAGGACTCTTTTCATCTTGATAGGATGCATGTGCATGTGTTGTTGGATCCTGTGCTATGTTTCCATTGGCCTATCTTTATATATAGGGGGACATTCTGTTTGCAGCACAGTTGTGGGAGTCCTCTAAGGAAACCATAATATGGTTGATTCTTTGACTTATTTCCTCCAAGTTGGTCCTAAAAGGCTCTTAATGTTCCATCTTTGTCATGGCATCTATGTTTGTGTTGTCATTTGTCAATGGTGTTCTTATTCAATTAAACTGTTAGTTCCTTTTCGTGGACTGTGATATAACAAAATCAGCATGATTCCCGCAAAACAGGTCAGATTGGTTGTGTTTCATCTATCACAACATTTATTAAGTGCATTGTCCACATCATGGTGGCATTTGACCTTCTCATTTTCTTTGTTTTATTGTATATTAGAACAATAGGAAGAGTACGTCTAACTTTCATTGAAGGCAACTTTACTACGATGCACCTTCATAAGCTTCTTGTACACTCAACTGTAGCCTGCCAGGATTCCCAGGAATCTTTACCTTTGATTTGCTTTTCTTATCTGTTATGTATTCTGACCCAAGGGATTACATATCTGAGCTTCATCAGTTGCTTGTTCCGATCATCTATCAGTATGGGTACTGTACGTAAACTAAAGTCATGTTTAAAGTCTGTTTCATTGGTTAATTGTCCCATACAACTGGATGAAGTACATAACTTTGTGTCAGTCATCCAATTCTAGCTTAGTACAACTGGTCATAATCATAGGTACGTCGTGCTGTATCATATTTATCTGTGGCAAGGCTTACTGGTCATTTTTCTTCACGTGCATGCTGGGGGCGGTTGCCTTGCATCCGGTTGGCACTGTGTTTGGTTTGACAAAGTTGGGTCGTGGCATTGGCTTAGTAGTCGGCTCTCCGGCCTGTCCAACGGGTTCTTTGTGTTCTGTTTCGCCTTGTTGATGTGAAGTCAGAATTGCCATGTCATGAAATCGACCAAGCCGTGATGATGACACATGCATGAATGGTAGGGGTGGTCCGGTTGCAGTGGACCTGGTAAGAGCTGCCTTGCATATTTCTTCTGTGAGGCTCGTCTTCAAAATCAGAGTTGTCTTCTCGCTTATGTGTTGACTAGTGTTTGGTGCAGCTGTTTTGGTGAGCATTTCTTTTGTGGTCGTCTGTGGTGAACTCGGAGTTGCCGGATCAAGGTGTGGCGGGTGATGATGACGTCCGGGGCGGCTGCCCTGAATGGCTCCTTCACAGAGCAGTGTGTGTTGAGTTTGTGATGAGTGTGGCCATGTCAGTTGGTGGTGCCCTGGGTAGGCGGCTGTAATATAGTTTTACCATTTTTTTCATTCAACTAGCTGGACAACTTTCTCTGACTTAATTTATCGAAATGAGGCCTTTGGACTCCGCTTAAAAAACATCACTGATCGGAAAATAATATGAATTTTGCTTCGTCTTTTACTTCTGGATTGAAGGATATATATGAGAAAATCATAATCCTGATACATGATTTTACTACATTTTCAGCATTGACTTTTCACTTAACTCAAAAACCAGTTGAACTCACTTGCCACTATTCAAAGAGGTGATAGATTCATAAATCTGGCGACTTAGGGTGAATTTAATACTGTACAGTTGGATTAACACATTAAATATTGTTACCATGAACTAGAATGTTGATTCCTTCTCATGCAACTTTCTCAAGAACTACTGCTCACACCAGTGTTTGCAGTTTGATATGCTTGTGGATCCACCATTGAACTATGTGCACATATTCCGTTTTATTCTTGAGGTGTGACTTTCAAGCAAGCTGCCCTTTCAGTCTGGAACTTTTCTGTGGAAAAGTATATGCCAAACTTAAGCAGTGAGCATGGAACAATACTTTCACCAACGGTTACGCTGATATTGACTGTTGACATAGTCCCCTTTGGCCTGAGAAAAAAACTTGGAAAATGCAATCTTGTAGGGAAATAGAAAAAACTTGACGTGCCGTGGTTACCTTTTCTGTTCAAATATTCTTTCAGTTTTGTCCAATTGCCCTCTTTAAATATATCATCAGGTTACTGAACTTCTCTTGGGGCATCATGAATTCATGATACCAATTTGCTCATATCTTTTTTTCTTTGATTCAGTATTTTCAGTCGGTGGTTACGAACAATGGATCCCAGTTGAGGGTTAGAGTTGAAAAGCGAGTTCTTGGGACAGGAAGCATAAACTTTGGAAGGGAATCCCACCTTTTTGCTACTGTATATATGCAGAATTCTCCCCAAGACAACTCATACAAGCAAAGAAGTTAGTAAGAGCAAGGAAGATGTGCATACGACAAGGATTACAAAGGCAGCAAGGAACATTTCTTTCTGTGGTTCTCTGATTTTTCCATAATCATATTTTAGCATTTTGAATAAAGAACAACTCTTATGCTCCGGTCAAGTTTTACTTCGTACAGAAAGTTATCACAATAATGATTGGTGGTCATGCAAAAAGGATTAGCTGATTCTCAGTGGGGCATTTCAGCAATCCACGTATGTGTTTGACTTCTGTAGTATGCAATTGGGCAGGAACCTTTCTGTGCTTTGTTGCGCAAAAGAAGGCCTCTTGTACTGTTGGATGGTTTGGGCGAATAATTGGGATAATATGTAGAGAAGCTTTGATAATTGTCTTGTGGTCAAGTAAAAAGGACAACAGCTTATGTAGGGCCTTCCTACACTTGAAAGTATGTAAGCTAGTCAACTATATCTTTCTCGTCAAAGCTAGTCAACTCACATCCACCATGGTGGCTAGGGACCCAACTGTACATTCTGGCAGCAGAACTTAGTTTTCACCTTATTTTTATTAAAAAACTTACATTTCATCCAACTGAAATGTGCTGCAATTACATGTGGAAAACTGCTGAAATATTTGTGTTATTCCTGAGTTTCTAAAAGTAACAGTCTTTGCATTAATTTGAAACTCACAAAATTCTAAGCATCCTATCAGATTTGCCTGCGTAGGTTTAAACTATTTGTAGGAATACTACACACCCTAAAGTCATGATTGGTTTTTATGAAACTAATACCTGATCAGTTTTGAATTGCCTGTTGCACAACTTCGTGTACTTACCTTTTATGAAAGCACATTAACTATGATATCAATTGGTTACTGTATTTCAATTACTCACCTGTTAACATTAAAAGAAAATTATATTTCTGATGGGCATCGTTCTCTTTTTTACTCTAAAATACAAAGAAGAAATAGAAGCTTGCAATGTTCTGGTCATTCAGGGGGTAGCTGTCCTTGCAGAAACGAGGAGAACAAGGTCAGTGCCCTTCGAGGTTGGTATGTAGGAACCATATGTCCAGATCCTCTGACTGTTGCAAATACCAGTCCTTTGTACCCGACAACATAACCACCAACCTGAGAACTCACAACAAAACAAAACCAGTTTCAGAACCCTACATGCAAACGAATGTTTTGACTATGTTCTTTATGCTTCTGTGTCTAGTTCATTCTTCATACCTGATCATCATCAGAGTACCATGACCGCCAAGATGAGTTTGTCGGAAGCCCGAGAATGTCTAGAGAGTACAGTGTCGAAGTTACTGGGCAAACTGAGTCAATATCACCACTGAAAGGTAAAAGAAACAATTTCTTATTAGGCTCAATCAGGCAGGGTTAGAAACGTTTCTAGTATAATTTGTGGGCTCACCTGTACAACCAAGTGCTTACTTCACTTGAAATCAGTTGCTGGATGGATGGTAGCATAGAGACTGGTGCATCCTTCCAATTGTCAGGAGTAATAATATCACTGGTCCTCACAAAATATGCAGTAATTTGTTAATACTACCTGCTGGAAGCCTAAAATTCTAAAATTAAGTATATATAATAAATACTGAAAAAAAGATACTTTGTGGATATTTTTTGCACCTGCAATCGGACCATGGCTGCTTCAATCCTGTGGTGTTAGCGTGTAGTGCTCTCTGTACCTCAGGACGGTTCAGATATGATTGGATGTAGTAATGGGCACAGGGGTCGGTGTTGGCTGCCTGTGAAACCATGTTATGAGCTGGGGGAGACGCAACTTAATTAAACTTTGTGATAGAGTTTTTACCGATCCGTGCAGCTCTTGGGGATTGGAAGCGTTCCAGCAGACAGAAGCGTAGATGTTATATGGATCAATGATGCCCAGCTCGTTGTTAGCTGCTGTTATTGCAGTTCGGCAGTCCCCAGTGTATGTTCCATTGAAGACGCAGTGTTGCTGAACTGCTCGGTGAGTTTCTCTTGAGATCATAGCATGCGTCCAGTAGTAATCCATGGTGGCTCTTGTGTTTGTATTATCATCCAAGTATGCATTCCCAATCTGTTCCCACCAAGAAATGCTATAATTCAGTATATATGTACCTTGCTACATTACCAGAAGCTTTTGCTAGTTATTAATATATGGAACTTACAGCAACTCCTTTGAGATTGATGACGGGGGCATTCGTTATATTGTTGCTCGACACTATGGTGTTGGCAAGCTGTGGTATGTAGTGGCCACCGTAACTTTCACCGGTTATGAAGAAGTCGCGGGTTTTGTACTCTGGGAACCTCTCGAGCCAATTGACGAGGAAGGTGTATGCATCTGTCGCAGTACTGCTGTCACCTGTGTTATTGTAATCTGAGTTGTGTTTGAGTATGAGAAGCCTACACCAGCAGGGCTCTCAAGGAAGAGCATGTTTGCCACTGCCATCCATGGACCAGTTAGTGCAATTGTACAAGGTAAGAATTGTGTCCTCATTTTCTCATGAATGTAGTTAAGTCTGCTTACCATTGTTCCACGCATACTCGTTTGCTGACAGTGTCATGTTATCGCTGTTAACCAAGAAAGGTCCAATTTCAAGCATAGCTCCACCCAGAGAAGAACATCCAGGCCCTGAAATATCAAAGATTGAAACCATCTTTGGATGGAAGCAAAAAAAAAAACAAAAAAAAATGGTGCGGACAACTATGCTATGCTGCCTTTTGTAGGATGCTACACAAAATATTATACAATGAGCATAAAGCAACAGACGGACAGAATAGAAAACCATCCCTCTGGATTGCGGAAACATGGTATTTGAGGATCATATATCAATTATGTAGTTAGGTACGGTACCTCCATTCAGCCACAATACCAACGGCTTAGTGGAAGGATCTTCAGCAGCCTCCGCAAAGTAATAAAACAGGGCCTTCCCTGATGTCGAATCAACGGTGACATAGCCCGCATACTGATCAAACACGGCTGGCCCTGGCTGCCCAGGAAGTTCACTGACCTTGTCTGCCTCCTTCAGTCCCTCCTGGTCGACGTGTGATTTCCTGTGCACCTTGTTGCCTGGTGGTGGTGGTGGCACTGTATCTCCATCCTTGATGAGGAGAACTGCAGGAGTCGGGCGGCCTGATCAACAATTGCCCCGTGCGTCAACACGAGGCAGAACAACTGGATGGCAAATGCTTCTCTTCTTAGTCTGGATGCTAGAGAGGATGACTTTCCATGATAAGAAATCATCATGGTTGATGCTTTTTGGAATGGGATCTCTATGAGCCAACACTTGCCTGTCTAAAATTGTTGCTGGGAAGGTTGAGAGGATCTTATATATAGAAGGGACTAAAACCATATGTTTGGATGAGGAGGTTTGGTTGGGATTTAGTTCATGATTTGGTTGGGTCTCACTTCCAGTCTTAACTAAATCCTAGCAATCCTCTTGGGTTGTACGATTTTTGAATAAAACAATACAATGCATGCCAGAGGAGGGTACAGTAATTTAATACCTTATTATTTAGGTTGATTCAGTGCTAATTAATGTATACATTAGCACTGGTCATTTATTTGCTAGCTAAGGCGTATAATCCTGCTAGTTAATGCATTTTTTTTTTGCCAATTATGCCTTCCAAAAAGTGAATTAACTAGGTGTATATGCCTTCTAAAAAAGTGAACTAGTACTAATTCAGGTGATATTCCTTCAAATAAACATTTTTCTGTAATTAACATGTAACTGCCTTCCAATAGGGAACTCTTCCAATAGGGAGCTCTTACATAGGCAAATCCTGAAATACAACGTTAATAACTGTGAACATCTGTCATCCATTCCATCTCAACCTGCACGCCAAAAGAGCTTCTGCACGGACTGAGTTGCATGCAGTCCGTGCTCTGAATCGCCGGAAGCTGTTGTGCTCGGTCCAAGGATCATCTCTCTTACAGTCTTACTATTATCACTTAGCTTCTCAGAAGCTTGTCTCTTGCAACGATGTTGCCAGAGCAATCTGAAATTTGGTGCATTTGCCGCTGTTGTTGAAGGGTCATGACTGGTTCGCGACGGTGACGTCGAGCTTTAAAATGGTGAACTGAGTCACACGAGAATTGACTTGGAATCTAGATTGTTAAAGAGCAAATCAATCGACCACCCTTTCCCGTGCATCAGGTATCTTGTTCTCTTCTCCTTTTCTGGAGGCCGTCCTGGCTCCACAGATCTGCACAAAATATCTTCAGTCAAGTGTAGAATAAGGATGGAAGATTTCCCATGCTTCGTAATCTGAGTTTTGGGAAATAAATTTACAAGAAACTGGATTTGCTTTAGACAACCTACCTTTTTCTTCCAACTCAGCTTAGGCAACTTGCTTGTCGGGTGTAGGTCGGATTTTGTTCTGGAGTTGCAGTCCATGAGCAGCTTTCACTCAGATTACGTTCATGGGCCTCTCACATGTAGTCCCTCGTCTTGGCGATGAAGTGATCCACGGCGCATCCACTATATATCGCCCGTTGCGAGCGTGAGTTCGGACTCGTACGCAGCGTTCCCTCCATGGGTCGGCCCGTTTCCTTTTTTCTTCTTCGTTTTTTTTTGCTGTTTGTTTCTTTTTCTTCATGTTTCTCTTGTCTGAGTAAGACTAGAGGTCATCACCGATCGGTTATTGCGCTACGTCACTTGCCGGGGATAAATACCCATGTACATACCCTTGTAAAGTACCACCGTGAAATCAATCAAGCAAAAGGCAATCAACTCGATTCTGCGTGCGTACGTGTTGTGCTTGCTGCTAGCAACCGATCAGCTGCTAGCTAGCCTACCTGGTTTGTGCCTACACATCGCGTCGGAAAGGATTGGAAGGAATCCTGCGTACGTTGCGGTTATTGTCTGTACAGAATTTTGAACAAACTAAGAACCAGAGGTAAAAAGGTCTTTTCATGGCTCTTTGGTGAACAAAATACACTAGTGTAATATAGGGAAACAAATTCTGGAAAAAGCCATATAGGGAAGAAAAAGTTCACCGGTGTCAAATAAGGAACATAATTTTAAGCGAGTGTCATATAACGAATTTTCTCTAATGTTGGTCACAATGCTGTATCTAAAGAGTCAGAAGCCAAATTACCTTACCAGATTTCTTTTAGGTGAATGCAATATTTCTTTGTACTTTCGAAAGCTCTAGTATTGGGTTTGTGAGGATATACTCCCTCCGTATCAAAATATAAGATATTTTACCCTTTTTCTTGGACTGCACGTATCTATACATGTTTTAGTACGTAGATTCATATGCACCTTACACTAAAACAAATCTAAATACGCGTGTGACAGAAAAGGCTAAAACATCTTATATTTCGATACAAAGGAGTAAAAATTTTCAGTAAAAATATATTAGGTTTTTTAAACCACATATTAGATGTATGCGTACTTGATTAGCCTGTTAGTTCAGATACTGGAAAATGGTTAACTAAATATATACGTACATTCAAAGCCATTATTATTTGGTGGGGGGGGGGGGGGGGGGGGGGGGTTTGCTTCACTTCTGACCTACCTGGCACAGGCGATCAGGAGGCGATCCTGTTTTCCGTCCGACCTCCACCGGCGTTCCTGCTGGTCCCCTCTCCTCCACCTGCTGCTCCGGTGGCGGGAGGGAGGGGGATCCGGTTCCTCCGCTCTGTCGTTAGGGTTTGGTTTTGTAGGTCGTGGTGTGCCGCTGGGGTGGTGGGAGCGGCGCCCGGACGAATAAATCTGTCTCAACTCTACTCCCACACCGGCGCTGTCTTCATGGCTGCGTCTCAGAGTTGGTGGCATCGTGTGCTTACCGATCTTTCAGGTCGATGACTTTAGGGTTCTTGGATGGTGTCGGTGAGGCGGCGGCGACTTCATCAGATGAGTCTTTCCCCTGCTATGTCCCCATTGTTGCAGTGTTGTCTCTGACGCCATGGTGGAGCAGAGAGAATTTGTCCAGGAGTACGTGCAGACGATTGTCTGTGCTGGTGACAGATGGAAGATGGTGCACCTTGTTCTGGGTTTGTGGCTGTAGTCTGACGGTTCTGGTTACCTACTCCGACGTTGTCGTGCGGGTGTGCCGGTTCTGAAGTTCGATGACGTGTCCAGGGTCGTGCTGCCCCGGTCTGTTTCTTTCAATGACAATAGTTTGTCCTATGGCAAACTACTTTCGAGATCCAAAAAGCTGCAGATCAGCGATGGAGCGTCGTCGAGCTCGGGTGAAGAGGTGATCTGTCTCGTTTCACTTTGATGGCTGCTACGGTGGTGCAGAAGGAGGGATAGGCGTTGGTTTGTCAAATAGTTTTATTTTATCTTTGCAGATCTATAAGCTCGGTGTGTACATGCTTTGTATCTTGTTCGTTATCTATCAATGAGAAACATATTACCTTGCAAAAGAAAAAAGGTTTAACTAGACAGATATTCTCCCAAGCTAAATAAATTTTGTTGGATGATCTGCTACAGAGTGTGTCCGTTGGGTGTGAAAATACTTCTTTAGACTTCAATGGCTGTGGTGTTCGCGTCGGTAGTTTGATGATACAGATATTACCTCTTATTAGGTGCTTAGCGTACTCATTTGGGCTTTTTAGATCTGCAGTTCTTGTTGTTAGAGAAGATTTAAAAAAATCAAATCTTGTGAAAATTGGTCTGTCCTGACTCCGGTGTTCCTATTGAACGTTAGCACATCCTTCCTGAACATAGTTTCTGGCAAACAAATATTTTTACCGACCCAAGTGCTAAAAAGTGCACGAGGCTGGTTGTCACGAACAAGCACACCAATGTCGAGCGTCCGATCAACTCGATCACGCCCTGGTCGCGCGAACTGTTCCGACAGCCCCATCTAGTGGGCCCCCTCTCTCTCATTTCCCGTTCCACATTTTATTTCGAACAGACTTTTGTCTGTCCAGAGTTCGTGAGGCGAGCGGTGCAGGGGAGCTCGTCGGCGGTGAGTGATTCGCAAGCGAGCACGCGGAGCTCGGCGGCGGAGAGCAACACCACGTGGTCGGAACGTGTTGAATTGTTCCCTTTTTGGAGTCGTTACTTCTGGAGAACTTATGTCGTAATCCGGGAGTTGTCTTTAATGGTGGTTAGAGTGTTGCTGCTGAGAGTGATTGATCACCGTGGCAGAGATTTTTTCACTTTTTTTTAAATTTTCTTGTATGTGCATCCAAGATGTCTTCGAGTATCTTGTCAGTGCATAGGCTGGTGTAATTGGTATATTGGAAATTTAACACAATATTCCTTTTATCAAAAAAGGTTCCTATTGTCAGTGATTATGTTGTACCAGGCAGATGACATCGCTTTTTTGTGAGGGCCCTACGGAAGCTCGCGGTGCTGCACCAGTGTCGACAAGGTAGCGCAAGAATGTATATTTTTTCCTCAAAAATAACCATAAAAAACAAACAAGGTAAACAAAATTTGACCTGCGAATAAGAAATATATGATACACATGAGCTAGTGTGCTTAAATGAATATATCAATATTCAGGGATGAAAACTCACAAGGAGAGTTATGTATTTTTCTTCCTCACGTAGTTTTGAGGGAGCTTGATGTTTAGTATGAGGCGAGTTTTACACTCACACTAACCATCACATACAATCTCACATGAAATGTGTTAGGAGGAGTTTTACACTCACACTAACTATCATACGATCTCACATGAAATCTGTGAGGAGAAAGCAAGAGAGACTAGCCAGTGCAAAATTTCCAACTATATATATATATACATTCAAGGTCACTGGCCTATGAGTATCTCCCTGGTTCCTAAATCATATTTCATATGCTCGCTTTTATATAGTTATTTTAAGGCTTTGGAGGAAACCAAATGTTACCGTAGTAAGAGTCGGATTATTTATGTAGATCAAAGGGCGGCAAATTCTACTGTGATGATATCACTAAAAGTCCTACAACCTGCGATGAAAATTTAGATCCTCACGTCACGCACCTACAGCTGTTGGCCGCAAGGAAGCAACGACACAACTTGTCACCACTCCCCGCACTGCCGGACTTGCCACCGTTCCCGGCACTCCCCGGCTTCACGCCTCCAGACCCTTTCCTCCACGACCAGCCAGTTGCCTGGAAAATCTGATCCCGGTGCTCTCATGCGTACCGTACCTCACTGGACAGAGATGCGTACCGTACCTCAATGGAGAGATGTTGCATTAACTTCAGTGACCTCGTTGCCTGCAACATCTGATGATGTTGTTTTATGATGATCCGAATCATATGTACCCGTTGTGCTTAGATGGAGTCTTACGGATTACGGCATGTCAACGTGCTAAACGTAGTACATACAATTGTGTTTCATGTCTGACAAGAAAGAGAGTAATTTGTCCATATTGATAGCACGTAAAGGGTTTGTCCTCTCGTGTATTGTAATACTTGTGTCGATTATAGTGATACTTCGTTATGCCATCCGTGATTTTTTTTCTGCAAGTTTCCATGTAAAAATCGGTGATCTTGTTTTTTTGTTGCACTATTAACAAGTGATCAGAGCAGGTCTCAATATCCATCCGCTGCCCGGGAGATTTCCGCTGCGCTCCTGCCCTGAGCAGCACCACACAGCGTTCGATTGGATCAACAGCCGCACAGGTCGCGGCATCATGCAGCTTCATCAAAGATCGAGCCATGTTCGTGAGATCAGATCGAGACAAGAGTTTGCGTTTTTCCGTCGGCATCAGTGCACAGTTGCTGGCAATCCATCTTTCTGCCGCCGCTCCAATTCGCCGAGACCGACAGGAATTTCAGAGTTGCACGGATCTACAGATTCGTTGAATTTCACTGCAGCTTGCTCCGTTGATCGATTCCGTTTCGTGCGTGCCGTGTCGAGTTTGTTTCAGACTGGGTTCCGGATTTTCAGCCACGCACGTTGAAATTACGAGGAGCAAAACTGGGTACTAGTCCTATTTGACGTGAAT